>CM045888.1:1967803-1983057 GCA_025169545.1 Anguilla japonica
GCCAGGAACACATTAACGCCATTTCGCACAGTAATCATAAGCTAGATCAGAGAGTACGGTGTTAAGTCAAACTAGGAGGCATGACAACAACTACAACATCAAGATAACGATACAAGTTTAATATATGTGCTAGATGGAGGTACATGTAATATGAAAGTGCTTTAGGAACAAAGTGTAAGTGATAGCAGTGATGCTAGATTGGGAGTGCCCTGCAGAGTAGCGACAGTTAGTCCAGGTACACGTCTGAAGATTGGGATTGCCCTGCAGAGTAGCGATAGTTAGTCCAGGTACAGTTTCTGAAGATTGGGAGTGCTCTGAAAAGTGTGGTGATAGTTAGTCCAGGTACAGTCTGAAGATTAGGAGTGCTCTGCAGAGTAGCGAATAGTTAGTCCAGGTACAGTCTGAAGAGATGAGTCTTCAGACCACGGTGAAGGTTACAAACAAAAGCTCCTCCCAGCATGCCGTGCATGATTATTTGCAGTTAAGGCGCACGGCTGCCAATGGGCTCATATGAGGCTGGGGGTTACAGAGAGAAGGACAGGGTGGCTGCAGGAGGCCTCGTACGAGGCTGGGTTACAGAGAGAAGGACAGGTGGCTGCACGGAGGGCTCATATGAGGCTGGGTTACAGAGAGAAGGACAGGGGCTGCAGGAGGCCTCGTACGAGGCTGTGTTTACAGAGAGAAGGACAGGGGCTTGATGCAGGAGGGCTCGTACAAGCTGGTGACAGAGAGAAGGACAGGGGCTGCAGGAGGGCTCGTACGAGGCTGGGTTACAGAGAGAAGGACAGGGGCTGCAGGAGGGCTCGTACGAGGCTGGTGACAGAGAGAAGGACAGGGGGGCTGCAGGAGGGCTCGTACGAGGCTGGGTGACAGAGAGAAGGACAGGGGCTGCAGGAGGGCTCGTTCGCTCGAACCCGGACCCGGACCGGGGACCGGGACCGGCAGCTCCGCTGGGCGCTGCCGCAGTGACCTACTGCCCCGCCCAGGGAACGGGAGGGCTCAGTCAGTTAGGGGTGGCATCGCTATCTACCCCCACAGGTAGACCAGGGTGACTATGGACTGTGTGTGTGTGAACAGCCTGAAAGGTCTTCCTCTGACTCCACCCTGCGCCAGCGCAGCTGCTGTTGGCGGGGCGATAAGGCGCGGTTGGCAGCACCGCCGCGTTTTCAGGAGGAGAACCGTGGGTGTCCGCACCCCCCCCCCCGAGCTGGCAGTGAGGTTCTCAGCTGCGGTCGCGGGCGACTGGTCGTTTCCAAATTGGCGGGGGGAACAACTGGAGATGCTCAGTCCACTTTGGGCACCAAATTTTTTTAAACGAGAAAAAGGAAAGAAGGCTAACAAACACGCTGAAAGTGAGGCTACAAGATCTGTGAGCTTTTAAAAGGGTTTTTACTTCTGTATTTTTCGCTCTCTCTTCCAGAGGAAAAGCGGTACTTTATGCCCATTCAGTTCCACGTTTTTAGTTGCACAACAACAAGGAAAACGAAATCAATTTAAATTTTTGTTTAATTAAGCAGCTGGAGAGATCAGGCTTGGGGGTGCGCGAGTGCGCGGTACAGGGGGGGCTGTCCTGACTGCTTACATCTGCCTGCTGTACGCGCACAAACCGCCCGTTTGTTAGCACACGCCGCGGAGCTGGTCTCCAGAGGGAGTGTGTGTGCTCCTTAATCTGTTAGCATCACAGAACAGAGCAAAGAGCTGGTCTCCAGAGGGAGTGTGTGTGCTCCTTAATCTGTTAGCATCGCAGAGCAGGAGCAGAGCTGGTCTCCAGAGGGAGGAGTGTGTGTGCTCCTTAATCTGTTAGCATCGCAGAACAGAGCAGAGCTGGTCTCCAGAGGGAGTGTGTGTGCTCCTTAATCTGTTAGCATCGCAGAACAGAGCAGAGGGAAGAGCTGGTCTCCAGAGGGAGTGTGGTGCTCCTTAATCTGTTAGCATTGCAGAACAGAGCTGAGCTGGTCTCCAGAGGGAGTGTGTGTGCTCCTTAATCTGTTAGCATCACAGAACAGAGCAGAGCTGGTCTCCAGAGGGAGTGTGTGTGCTCCTTAATCTGTTACCATGGCAGAACAGAACAGAGCAGAGCTGGTCTCCAGAGAGAGTGTGTGTGCTCCTTAATCTGTTAGCATCACAGAACAGAGCTGGAGCTGGTCTCCAAAGGGAGTGTGTGTGCTCCTTAATCTGTTAGCATCGCAGAGCAGAGCAGAGCTGGTCTCCAGAGGGAGTGTGTGTGCTCCTTAATCTGTTAGCATTGCAGAACAGAGCAGAGCTGGTCTCCAAAGGGAGTGTGTGTGCTCCTTAATCTGTTAGCATCGCAGAACAGAGCAGAGCTGGTCTCCAGAGGGAGTGTGTGTGCTCCTTAATCTGTTAGCATTGCAGAACAGAACAGAGCTGGTCTCCAGAGGGAGTGTGTGCGCTCCTCAATCTGTTAGCATGGCAGAACACAGCGGAGCTGGAGCTGGTCTCCAGAGGGAGTGTGTGTGCTCCTTACTCTGTTAGCATTGCAGAACAGAACAGAGCAGAGCTGGTCTCCAGAGGGAGTGTGTGTGCTCCTTAATCTGTTAGCATTGCAGAACAGAACAGAGCTGGTCTCCAGAGGGAGTGTGTGTGCTCCTTAATCTGTTAGCATTGCAGAACAGAACAGAGCTGGTCTCCAGAGGGTGTGTGTGTGTGCTCCTTAATCTGTTAGCATCGCAGAACAGAGCAGAGCTGGTCTCCAGAGGGAGTGTGTGTGCTCCTCAATCTGTTAGCATGGCAGAACAGAACAGAGCAGAGCTGGTCTCCAGAGGGAGTGTGTGTGCTCCTTAATCTGTTAGCCCGGCTAAGCAGCAGCAGCACCACGGAGAGCATAATATTCCTACGCTTCATCAGCTCTGGTTTATTGACACAACCCCGTCCAGCTCATACAAGCTGAGACCAGCGCATGAGCACGGCTCTGCTCCCCCCCGATCTGATCTGATAAACCGCAGAGCTGATTGGTTGAAAGGATCTCAGAGCTCCGCGTTTGAACAGCTTCAGCTCGTCAGGAGGAATGGCCACCGATCTGCTTGCTGTTATTTCACACCCATAACAGCTGGCACAGGAGGACTGGTGTGCGTGCGCACGCGTGTGCGTGTGTGCACATGTCCGCTTGTGAGTGTGCTGCACGTGTGCGCGCGCGTGTCCATACGTGTGCATGACTGCCCGTGTAGAGGAACCATGGAAACACAGAAGTGGACCTAAGTGAGCGTGCGGACATGGTAAACGTGCTACAGAGAGGCGTGACCCAGAGAGGCCATAATGATGCAGCCCAAGTGGGGGGGGGGGGGGGGGGGGGGGGAGAACTGCTTTGTTTTTGGAAATTTGTTGGCAGGTGACAGTGCTTACCCAGAATGCACTGGGTGCACCAGCCACCGACCTGTTTGGAGCAGTACTCCAGAGCAGTCTCACAGGAAGGTGTGTGCGCCAGTGTGAGTGCCAGCGTGTGCCAGTGTGTGTGCCAGTGCGTGTGCCAGCATGTACCGGCGTGTGTCAGTGTGTGTGCCAGCGTGCACCGGTGTGTGTGTCGGTGGGTGTGTCGATATGTGGGCCACAAAAGGGGTTATGTGTTATACAATTATATGTTTGCAAAGGTCATTATTCACCTCTCTCTGGCTCTGTCTCTCCCTCCATCACCCCCTCTCTTTCTCTCTCTCTTCCTCACTCCGTCTCTACCTCCCTTTCACTCTCTCTTTCCCTCACTCTGTCTTCCTCATTGACTCTCTCTCTCCCTCTCTGTGTCTCCCTCCATCACTCTCTCTATCTCTCTCCCCCCCCCCCTTCTCTCTCTCTCTCTCTCTCTTTCTGTAAGCAGTGTGTCTACGGTCCCCAAGCAGACAGTAAGATGATCGTTTGCCCGGTTCTTCATTAAAAGGTGCTGCCTTCATTATCCCAGAGAAAGACATTATGCAGACTCTCTCTCTCGGGTTTCACCAAAAGAACACAGTTAAACTGATGCCAGCTAATGCCATCGCTGTCGAATGCCAGGAGCCACGGCTCGCGATGCCAGAGGCTGAGGATGTGAGAACAGGACTGATACAGGGAGGCCATAGTGCTGAGGCTGCGGTCATTCACCCGGCCCCGCCCCTCACCCCGGGATATCAGCGCACTGTGTGGCTGTACAGATACAGTATCAATCCCGTATGTGCAGAAATGACCTCGGCAATAACACCAGAAACAAAACAGTTACAAGAAGATTATGTGAATAATATTTCAGCAGATGGTAAAATTATGCAGACGTTTTGAATGAAATATATGGGAAACGGGCTGCTGCTCGGTAGCTGCAGTTAAACAGCAGGCAACACCGAGCTCAGCACACTGGCGATAAAAACATGAAGGTAGGAGCAGGAAAAGGCCTCCGGTGAGACTGTCGTACTGCAGCACACGCAGAACCAGGCACCGTGCGGAAGGCCTCAACATCCACAGCAATTCACCTGTCAAGCGCTATTCCCCGAACTGCTGCTACTTAGCTTACTCATCGCTTGGCTTGTCACTAACCTCCCTAACCCACTTACACTATGAAATAATTAGGTTTCTGCTGCAAAGCCGCACGTCTCCATTGGACAGCTAGCTAGCTGAATGGATTAGCATCAAACAAAATCAAACCGTATAAGCTGCCCTGAAGACAGAATTTTCTGTCCTTTATTCCTGCGTTTGAGTCTGTAAGCATTTTAAACTATTTGTTTATGCATGCATTTTGCTTTTCTTCACTGCGAAGCACGTAGAGCTGCTGGCTCCCTTGTGCTAAAGGTCTCATTATGTAAGAAGTTTACCCAGTTTTGGCATGGATTGTGCAGTGTGTGACATGACACTCACGTGCTGGTAAAATATAAACTCGGTTGTACTCCACATTCCACTCCGTTGCCGAGCAACGCTACAGTCGACGGCGGGCTGACTGACACCGGAGTGGTCAGGGCTCGAATCCGGCCTCGTCATGGCAACACCGCACTGTAGTACACCTTCAGCCAGACGCACTAGTGCAGCCCAGGTTCTGTGTGCCTTTAACATCACTGCACACAACATCACCTGTCAATCAACACCAACAGGGTGAATGGTAATGAGTACTAAACCCCGCCCCCTGCAGCACATACACACAGGCACAGCCCCGCCCCCTGCAGCACATACACACGGGCACAGCCCCGCCCCCTGCAGCACATACACACGGGTACAGCCCCGCCCCCTGCAGCACATACACACGGGCACAGCCCCGCCCCCTGCAGCACATACACACCAGCACAGGTGAAAACAATTACCAACAAACAGTTTTTACTAAAAACAGATTTTTCATTAACCGCTCACAATGAACAATTTTCTCAAAAGAACGTCTCTCAATAACTGCTGATAAGACAGAATGCATTTCTCATGCAGGTTATTAAATCATGATAAAGATGGCTCCGTCTCACAGCAGGTAAAAGGAGAGCGCATCAAGGACCCTGCTGTTTGGTGTAAATGTTTCCGTAAACACGGTCAGACTCGGCCGCACGGTCAGACTCGGGCCACGCCCCCGTCACCTGAATTAAATGCCCCCTTCACACAGAAGGGCCTCTTCTTAGGTGCCCCGTGAAATGGCCTGTCTGAAAACACCACTTTTACAAGGCCGAACAGGCAAATTTCTGCAGTGTTTTACCCTGCCCCAGGGCCACAGTTCCTAACAGGTGTGATACTAACCCTCTGGATTATTTACAATCACATACAGACAGACAGACAGACACAGGCAGCCACAGGCAAACAGGCTGACAGATAGACAGACAGTCTGTCACTGAAGGCGTGACCGTAGACCTGCTACTCCCCCTACAGGTGGTGCACGTAATAACACTGCAATAAATCCCTCGGCTGTTCTCATTATTAAAACTTCCACTTTGAGCCAAACTTTTAAAAAATATATATTTTTATTTATTTATTTTTTTTTTTTTAAACCCTCAGTGAGAATTCACTGTGCTCACCTGAGTGGAGTCGCACACCTGAAAGGACCTGGAGGCCAGGCACTCACCCCCAGACTCCCACAGTATCAGTGCAGCCAGTACATCTCACCCCCAGGCAAATGGCCGTATCGATTCAGAGATCCAACTCAGAGGAGGACAAAGCGCATTCAAAAGAGCGGCCATTATCCACAGACGAGCGCGCCTCCCCCCCCTTGAGCGCAGTACAGCAGCCCCCCCCGAGCACAGTCCAGCCCCCCCCCCCCCCCCCAAGCGCAGTGCAGGCATCAGAGATTAGTGATGTGGGTGTGCGGTGCAGTCGGACCGCGCAGGACCCCTTCCTGCTGGGACGACCCCCTTTGAGGGCTGGCCGGGTTTCAGGGTTCACGGAACGCAAGGCACAGACGGCAGCGGACGGATTCAGGGAAGGATTCGGGGGTCGGGAAGAGAGGGTCGGGGGAGCGGACGGGGTTTTGGGGAGGAGGGGCTGAAGGGTTCCAGGGCTCCGGGCCGAGGGCCAGCCTGTCTGGCAGCCGCTCGCTCGCTCGTTAAAAACACTCGCACTGGGAGAGAGAGGACATCCATCAATCAGCCAATCAGCACGGCGATGAGGAGGGACGGGCGGCTAACTGACCGGGCTGGGACAAAAGCCTGTGGGCACTGTGGCCTAATGAATCAGGGCTGAGTGGCCTAAAGAATCAAGGCTGAGTAGCCTGAAAAAATCAGGGTTGAGTGGCCTAATGAATCAAGGTTGAGTAGCCCTGAAGAATCAGGGTTGAGTAGCCCTGAAGAATCAGCACCCCCCCCCCCCCCCCCCCCCTCAACCAGTGTAAACACCACTCGGCTCTGTTTTTGGCACGTGCCCGTGCTTCCGGAGAAATCCTTGGAGCGCACAGACCCCTCTAATCGCGCGGATGAGCCCGGCGGCGGTAAGCCGGGGCCTGTTGAACGCGAACAGAGCGCAGCGATGGCGGGTTTACATCCCCAAGGCCTTCAGGCGCCAAAAATAACTCAGCCTATCACACGCACACACCTGCCACAGATTACAGTCATCTCCTGCAGGTACTTTACACATCGCTAATACAGCTATTCAGACACGTGCGGTCACTGAGAGAATGAGAGAGAGCGTGTGTGTGTGTGTGTGTGTGTGGGGGTCTATGCATCTGCTGAACACAGGTACGGGCAGCAAACACAGACTGAACACAGGTAGGAACATTGTGGTATTATTCCTACAGATGACTAGGGAAACATGGCTGAGGATTGATGGATATTTAAGCCAAAGATTTGGGAGATAAATTTGCAGCCAGCTGCTCTGCAAGATTATCAATCTGCCAGGGAGGTTCTCTCTACAGGTATGAAGAACAGGTGTCCTCTACAAGGACCTTACAGACAGGCAAGACCCGGCCCGAGACACAACGCTCAGTCCCAGACTTACAAAGCAACAAATGCTTCAATCAAAATCCAAAGCAGCTTCAATCAAAATCCAAAGCAGCTTCAATCAAAATCCAAAGCAGCTTCAATCAAAATCCAAAGCAGCTTCAATCAAAATCCAAAGCAGAGCACATCTTGCAACAGAAACTCCGTTAACTGATACCTTTTGGCTAGAAATGCAGGGCATGCTGTTTCCCAGAAACGTGTTTACAGACGGGCCTTTTCAGCAGCTTGGCAGCGTGGAGCCATTCACCCCAGGACCACACACCGAACCGCCGCACCGGACCGCCACACCGGAACGCCGCACCGGACCGCCGCACCGGACCGCCGCACCGGACCGCCACACCGGAACGCTGCACCGGAACGCCGCACCGGAACGCCGCACCGGAACACTGCACCGGAACGCTGCACCGGAACACCGCACCGGAACGCTGCACCGGAACACTGCACCGGAACGCCGCACCGGAACGCCGCACCGAAACGCTGCACCGGAACGCTGCACCGGAACACCGCACCGGAACGCCGCACCGGAACACCGCACCGGAACGCCGCACCGGAACGCCGCACCGGAACGCCGCACCGGAACGCTGCACCAGAACACCGCACCGGAACGCTGCACCGGAACGCTGCACCAGAACGCCGCACCGGAACACTGCACCGGAACGCCGCACCAGAACGCCGCACCGGAACGCTGTGTGCTCCTGACTGGGGGGCGAGCTCGGCGGACCGAAGCTGGTTTCTCCATCCTGCTTCCCACCCCAATCTCTCTGTGAAAGGTCAGCCCCTCGGAACGCCGTCCATCTGGGCATCAGCTGTGACAGCCTCCAGCTCTGAGGCGCAAGAGCACAAACGCGGAGGCCCTTAAACCCCAGAATACTGCCTGGAGCCCGTGGGGCACCTGAAGAGACACAGAGGCTGCTGGTGTTTGTTTTCGCCTCAAAATCCTCAAGCAATTCAGTCACGCTTCAGCAACCCAACATCTGACCTGCATTAATGGGCAGGGCAGAAACACACTGAGCCACTTAGCGGGGGGGCGAAGAGCATATTTCAAATAATTTGTGACACACACCACCCCCCCCCCACCCCCCCGGCCCCCCCGGCCCCCCGGCTTTGGCCCTTAGAATTATTACCACCCCCCACCCCCCCATCACGCCGGCGCTGTTGGTGGGCTCGTAAAAGACAGTTGAAGGCTGCTCTTGCATCTCCACATGACACGTTCCACTGCAATCTAATCTACGAGAGAAGTGGCTTTGGCAAGAACAGCCAATTAGCTAATTAAATCAGAGTAACCCAGGGAAATGGGAACCCACTCTCCAGGGTCATGTGTCACAGAGCAGGATTACTGAGTTAGCTGGATAACTGCACTGAGTAAAACCCTGTATCACAGAGCAGGATTACTGAGTTAGCTGGATAACTGCACTGAGTAAAACCCTGTATCACAGAGCAGGATTACTGAGTTAGCTGGATAACTGCACTGAGTAAAACCCTGTATCACAGAGCAGGATTACTGAGTTAGCTGGATAACTGCACTGAGTAAAACCCTGTATCACAGAGCAGGATTACTGAGTTAGCTGGATAACTGCACTGAGTAAAACCCTGTATCACAGAGCAGGGTTACTGAGTTAGCTGGATAACTGCACTGAGTAAAACCCTGTATCACAGAGCAGGATAACTGAGTTAGCTGGATAACTGCACTGAGTAAAACCCTGTATCACAGAGCAGGGTTACTGAGTTAGCTGGATAACTGCACTGAGTAAAACCCTGTATCACAGAGCAGGATAACTGAGTTAGCTGGATAACTGCACTTGGTAAAACCCGGAAACCTCTCAAATCAGGAAGATGGACTGAAGTAAAAAGCTGTTCCGGGTTATTCGGCCAATTCAGTAATACTAGGGGGTAATTCATGAAGCAGGATTTGAATTTGCCGGATAAACACAGAACCTTCCCAAATCAGGTAATAAATAAATAAATAAATAAATAAAGAGCTGTGTTTTACTCCGTGCAGTTATCCAGCCTACTCAGTAATCCTGTGTGAAACAGGCTCCAGGCCTTCAGCTGACCTCCGTTCCATCCCCTCTGCAAAGCACACACATCTCAATGATAAACACGTCGCATTGAGGTGAAACCCAGAAAAACAAGTTCACTCCTAAACTCCAATATGCTTTGCTCTAATGTACATTAAAAAAAACAACGAAAGCCGAGAGATACAGATAGTTATTTATCTAACAGACCAGCTTACCCGCCGAGTCACACTGAACATTAGAAGATAAGATCCTTTATCGCTGTTTTGTAATTAAAGTGAAAAACGGGGCTTTAAAAAACACTTTACCCGGCGCACTGTACCGGCACTGTAGAGCTGGCGATTTCCCGATAAGATCTGAATCACATTCTTCAAGTTACGTTAGTTCGTTTCTCTTCCGCTCCGCTGGTTCACTTACACAATGCGAGATGAAC
Organism: Anguilla japonica; assembly: GCA_025169545.1. Lineage (NCBI taxonomy): Eukaryota > Metazoa > Chordata > Actinopteri > Anguilliformes > Anguillidae > Anguilla > Anguilla japonica. Next base: position 1,977,619 of record CM045888.1, read on the forward strand.
AATAAACTAGCCGCATGAGTTCAAAGGGCTGCGGAGCGGCGTATCTTCTTCGTGAAAAGAGCGGCCACCTTTTTTTTTGTAAAGATATAAATGCTAGAATTGGGATTTTGACAGAAACCGGCTCTTCGTTTCACTTCTAATCTTGCCGCGGGGAACATTAGCGGGGCCGCTCGCCGGCAGGTAACTCGCGTCCTCTGGGGCTATGCACACAGGTGGGTAACGAACAGGTGTTGTTGTGGACCAGCTCTCCTACGCTTGCACCTTGTGCTGGACCAGTGGGCGTGGCTTCCCTCCTCTGTTGACCTGGATTCACGCTACCAGGTGTGCTTTCGTTTGAAGTACCTCATTCAAACGCAGTTCAACATAATCGGTGGGGGGTGCGCTCCGAAAAACCCGACTGGCATGTGCCGAATTTGTACTGAATGGGCGCGGTTTCCAATCCGAATTCGGTCTCTCTCAGCTCTTGGCAGAAGTGGAAAATCCAGGTCCAGAAAAAGTCCTGCCCCGTCTTTTGTAACAGGATTTTTTTAATTAGCACAATTCTTAAGCCATTAGTGAAATCATCTGGCTGTGATCATGGGTGGAAGAAACACATGGCAGGTCTTTTTTGCTTTCTGACCCCTGGACTTTTCATTGATTCAAGGCAAAGACATCTTGAAAAGACACAATCATCACGCGCAATCAAGCATAACGGACGTACGTGTGATCGCTGCCACGACTGACACATTCCACTCCATTTAAAAGCGGTTCGATCTGCCTTTGCTCCCACATAATCAAAGCACGGGGCGCATCCAAACGGAGCACACCCGCACTGCTACAGTTCCACTTCCTGTTTACGACCGACGCTCAGCAGAGATGGGATTATAACAGTCAAAATAATTCCTTGGTTTTTTGCGCTTTCCTCACGGACAGCAGCTCAAAGCAACATTACCCCAACCCATCCCGACAATCTACCCCCCCCCCCCCCCACTTACTACCAACCTCAAACAACTGCCCCCCAACCAACTACCCTCCCAATCAACTACCCCCCCCAACCACTGCCCTCCCATCCAAAGTTACAAATAAATGTAACTGCCCCCCAACCAACTACCCCCAACCAATTACCCCTCCCAACCAACTACCCCTCCCCCCCCCCCATCCTACAACACCTTGGCCTTGGAAATTGGCTTTCAGCCGAAACAAGGATGTAATAAAAGCGCAGCCATCCGGCGTGTTGCATAAGGAATAGACACAACCTTTTTTAAAGCAGTATGTGTGCCTTGAGCTGTTTGGTAAAGACTCCGATAGCTGCTGTAAGCTCAAACTAAATCCATGCATCTTTAATATGCCTTTCTTTTCAGACATAAAACCCCCCACAGTTCTGTTTTCTCTAAGCTCAAGCTTAATTAAACTTAATAACCTTCATCAGGCATGTCCAGCACGCACACTGCCGTGCGCCAATCCGCCAAGGTCTTGGGATTAGAACATCCTTTCCATTTAAAGCACCCGCCCAGCTTTTCTGGCTAACGTCAGCGTCCCCTATTTTTTAATACAAAAGAGAATCTGGCCCCGAGGAGACAGGCGAGAGGAGGGAGAGGGGAGAGAGAGAGGAGATAGGGAGAAGTAGAGAGGAGAGTGCAGAAGCGATTAGAGAGAGGAGAGAGGAGAGAGAGAGAGATGAGGAGGAAGAGGAGAGGGAGAGAAGAGAGAGAAGAGAGAGAGGAGAGAAGGAGAGACGGAATAGAGAGATGAGGTAGAGAGGGTATGGCGAAGGGTCAGAGAGTGAAGGGAGGAAGAGGAGAAGGAAGAGAAGAGATTGGAGCAGGGGGAGAGAGTGAGAGAGAGTAAGGGATGGATGGAGAGAAGGGGATGAGATAGGAGGAGAGGGGGATAGAGAGAAGGAAGGAGAGAGGAGATAGAGAGGAGAGAGTACAGAGGAGAGAGAGAAGGATGGAGAGAGGAGAGATAGAAGAGGGAGGCGTTTTGGAGAGATGCGAGAGCGTATGGAAGGAGGAGAGAGGAGGGAGGGAGAGGAGAGGAGAGAGGAGAGAGAGAGGGAGGAGAGGAGGGAGAGAGAGGGGGGAGAGAGGAGAGAGAGAGGGAGAGAGAGGAGGGAGAGAGGGAGAGGAGGAGAGAGAGAGGAGAGGAGAGGAGGGAGAGAGAGAGGAGGGAGAGGGAGAGAGAGAGGAGGAGAGGAGGGAGGGAGAGAGAGGAGGAGGAGAGAGAGGAGGAGGGAGAGGGAGAGGAGGGAGAGAGAGGAGGAGAGAGGAGGGAGAGGGGAGAGGAGAGGAGAGAGAGGGAGGAGGAGAGGGAGAGAGGAGGAGGGAGGGAGGAGGAGAGAGAGGAGAGAGAGGAGAGAGGGAGGAGAGAGGAGGGAGGGGAGAGGAGGAGAGGAGAGAGAGAGGAGGGAGAGAGAAGGGAGGAGAGAGGAGGGGAGGGGAGGGAGGAGAGGAGAGAGAGAGGAAGGAGAGAGAAGGGAGGAGAGAGGAGGGAGAGAGAGGGAGGGAGAGGAGAGAGAGGAGGAGGGGAGAGGAGAGAGAGGAGGGAGAGGAGGAGGGAGGAGAGGAGGGAGAGGAGAGAGAGAGAGGAGGAGAGAAGGGAGGAGAGAGGAGGGAGGGAGAGGAGGAGAGGAGAGGAGAGAGGAGGGAGAGGAGAGGAGAGAGAGGAGGGAGGAGAGAGAGGAGAGAAGGGAGGAGAGAGGGAGGAGAGAGAGGAGAAGGAGAGGAGAGAGAAACGCTGTGGTAAAAAAAAAAAAACCCAATATTGGCCCAATTATTAATTTGGGGCCGCGATTTTGGGAAGGGAGTTGGGTGACTCCAGGCCTTTAGCGGGAACTGGAGTACAAAAGGATAAGAAATATACCCCCCCCTCCCTCAAAAAAAATTAACTCCCCAATTATTTTTTTTTTATAACACGCGTCCTTGATGGGGTGCTCTGAAGTTTGTCAATGCAAAAAGAAAAAGAGAAAAGAGCCGACGCACAAAAATGATGATTTTAACGGAGGTTTGTCTCCTGCTGCAACCAGCTTCAACAGATCAGAGCGCTGATGTCGCCCCAAACAACGGGCAGCGCTGAGAACAGTCAGGTGCGCTGATGCTTTAATTTTACAATGAGGGAGTACAGGTTAGGGTTATCTGCAAAAATAAATAAATAAATAAATAAATAAATAAATAAATAAATAAATAAATAAAATAAAATATTGTCAACCTTGATTTTTGAGATCTGGCTACTTATAGGAAAGGACAAGTAAGATTAAAAGGAGTGTTTCTCGTTGCAGACAGAGGAGCAGTCAGTCAAGCACAGGAGAGAGCCCGAGCAACCGTACAACCCCGGCGCCCGGCTGCCCTGTGAGAGCCCCAGCACCCCACCTCGCAGCCCTGTGAGAGCCGGCTGCCCCGTGCCGCCTGGGTGAGAGCCGGCGCCCTGTGAGGCCCGTGAGCCAGTGCGCCCCGTGCTGTCCTGAGAGCCCCGGTTCCCGTGAACCTGTGCTGCCCAGGAGAGCCCGTGCAGCCCGCGGCAGCCCGTGAGAGCCCCCGTGGTGCCCGTGCTGCCCTGTGAGAGCCCTGTGCACCCTGTGCAGCCCTGTGGAGCTCTGTGCTGCCCTGTGAGAGCCCTCTGCCGCTCCAGTGAGAGCTCTCGTGCAGTCCCTGTGGCTCCTGTGCAGCCTCAGAGAGCTCTGTGCAGCCCTGTGGAGCTCCTGTGCTGCCCTGTGCTGCCCCTGTGAGAGCTGTGTGAGAGCCTGTGCATGCCCTCGTGAGAGCCCCGTGCAGCCCTGTGAGAGCCTTGTGCGCTGCTCTGTGGAGCCCTGTGCTGCCCTGTGGAGCCCTGTGACAGCCCCAGAGAGCTCTGTGCTGCCTTGGGAGCCCTGTGAGAGTTTCCTGTGTGCGCCTCAGTGCAGCCCTGTGAGAGCTCTGTGCAGCCCTGTGCAGCCCTCACCAGGAGAGAGCTACCAGCAGGTCGAGCCGGTAACCCTGTGGTGTTGCTGTTCAGCGCAGTAATGAGGTTTGGTCCTGAACCCAAACCAGCAGGGTAGAGCACAGGAAACATGCACACACACACACACACACACACACACACAACACACCCCACACACACACAGACACACCACACACACAGACACATCCACACAGAGACACACACACACACACACTCAGACACACACACACACACACACACACACACACACACACACACACACAGAGTCACACACACAGACACAGACACACACACACACAGACACACACAGCGCCCCCGCCACCACACACACACACACACACACAGACACACACACACACACAGACACATACACACACAGAGACACACACACACACACACACACACACAGACACACACACACACACACACACACACACACACACATGCCACACAGTTACACACACAGACACAGACACACACATACATACAGACACACACACACACACACCTGCATAAAAGTGGGCAGCAGCCAGATGTTCAGACTCATGCCCTCCTTAGGGGTCAAAGTTCAAAGGTCAGCACTGCCCTACCTCGGTGGCAGAGCCGTGGAAGCTTCATAACCAAACCAGATGGCCAGACCCGCCCCACGCCCCTGCCCTCTCTCCGCCTCCCTATCCCAGCATGCACGGGTCAGTCACACCGCCTGTATTCCTAAGCCAGCCGATGCATGCTCTTGACTTTAGTCACGCCCCTCTTAATATTCAACCCAGCGGCGAATCAGAATAGTTCCACAGTCGGGGCAGAAAGAACCAGGTGAACAACACATGCTGATCACCCCATTAGGACACGGAGTGCGAGGTGAGTGTGGGAGGCGGGGGGATGGGGGAGGGGTCAGAGTTTCCTCTAATGGAGACGTTTACTATAGTCTGTAAACAGTGAACGCAGGCTGCTCCGCTGTCACTGCAACGGGACAGAAGAACACTCAAATACGGCCCAACTCGCAGGGCCTGGGTGCAGCACGTCCGTTTACTGCCTCCCGATTACGTAGCGGTAATAAATTGCGCCATCCCAGTAATATTCAATAAGAGGAGGCGAGCAGCAGTTTAGCTTCACATCACATCACTGATGATTACATCACTACGCCTGCCTTTCCAGGGAAACGCCCGGTCCTTACGCGGCAGGAGGCTCCTGACTCTGGGTTTTGGACCAGCGTACCCGAACGCCTGTCCCTGTAAGGGTCCATAGCTGGTCCCGCGGGCGTTAACGCTCGCTTAACAAGATATCACACCAGCCCGCGAGCTCCCAAGCAGTGGGCTGTCAAACTTATTTTATTCTTCCTGTAATTTGTTAAAGTGTTTTGTGATGCAAGCAGTTTAAATGGACAAACCCCCTGCTTGTCCAACAGCACACACAGGCCTCTTATGAAGAAGAGCATGGCTCCAATAATACTGTTAAATTTAAAATGTCAGCACGGTGACAATTAGGGGAAAAGGAATTAGCAAACACTTCATTGTGCTCTCTCTC
>CM045888.1:1983557-2060566 GCA_025169545.1 Anguilla japonica
CTTTCTGTCACAAGGTACACCAGGATGACCCAAGAGCAGAGCCACTCAGTAAAATTCTGAACGTCTTTACTTGAATTGTAAGCACAAAATACACAAAAAACACAGGAGGCAAAAAACACAAGAAAAACAGAATAAACTGGGGAAAAACAAGAGAACTCAGTCATGAACTTCATGACCATGAAATGCACTTTTGTACATCACTTTGGATAAAAGCGTCTGCTAAATAAATGTAATGTAATGTCAAAACGCACCAGAAGCTCAAAACATGCAGGGTGGGTTAGAACTGGGGAGGTTCACACACAGGCTCAGCAGAGACACTAGAGAAACAGGGAATGTACATACATCAGACCACACCTGCAGACAATCACCTGAACGAGCAGAGACCAGGAAACTAACAAGAACCAATAATCTACTCATCACAGTCTCAGACGAAATACGAAACGCAAGCAAATGGGAAACAGGCGACCTCTGGTGGCCAACAGGTGAAACTTGTGTCAGATGGAAACACGGAGGCCAGACTATCGCCTCAACAAACAAATTTTGGGATGGGGACTCTTCATGGGGGAACTAAAGTGCTCTATGATTAATTTTGATTATTTTGTATGAAACCCTTTTTTGTAAATTGAGAAAAATGAACTTTTGATAATATTTAATGTGAAATGAATTGAAACTAGAATTGAAACATTCTAGCTTTATTTCAGTTTCTTATTTTCGTTTTGCTTAAGTATGCCTATCACTCGTGAGTTCACAGCGCCATCTAGGGGCACTGCGCTTATCTGCATTTCACAACTAATCTCAGATCAGCTCAAGTTTGGTATGAACCCAAACCCAGCGTATGAGGGACGTATTTTGTCTCTGTCTGTGTTCATACTGCACTGGAGAGAGAGACTTACCTCATCACACACCTGGGAGACACACTGGTGATGGGTCAGGAAAAGAGCAGCACTCTGGAGTGATTCCACTGGTGTGTTTATTACACTTCAACTGATTACACACATACCAACGGACTTACAATACCACTATATACCACAGCAATTCGTTGGAAATAACATTGTACAAGTTACATAAAAAATTTGACATTATGATTCAAAAATCAAGGAAAATTTGTTCACATTAGCACAACATTATGGGATTCGTCCACATAAATTCTCAAAGATTTGGTACATTTGTGGAGTTTCTAGACACCCCTTGGTTAGAAACTTACTGGAGCTGTGAAATTAGAGTGTTTTGATTTGCGGTTATCTCACTATGGTTGGCTGCTTGGCCATGCGCTGAAGAGTGGATTTGTTTATGTAGTGGAGATTTACTCCAGGAAAGGGGATAACGAGCCTAGTAACATGACAACGTCATCTTCAGCGACTAAGAGAATGGAGACAGTGGGAGCTGTTCTGATGTCTGTGAAGCTGCTGATTGTCAGTCACAGAAGCCACTGTGAAGGACACAGGTGCAGCCAAGCAGTCAGAACACCAGGAGTCTGTGGAAGCTGGCCTGGCTTCAGGACCCCGCCCCTACAAACCATGGACAGCAGCCTAACTGATTCAAAGCTAAAGTTAGCGATCTCCACTGGATAACAGAACTCCTAAATATCCCATTCACAGAGCGGGATTTAAACAACTCTATTTCAGCCAGCTTGCTTAATGATGTTAAACTGATATATGTTATTCTCTCTTGCATCCTTTTTTCAGTGTTTCATTAGGAAATGGGAGTGGGGGGGGGGGGTGCCAAACTAAGGGAATAAATAAATGAATAAAATGCAATCGATGCCCCCCCCCCAAACAAACACGGTCGCAGCAGCACCCATCCACCCCACCAAACTAGCCCCCCCCCCTCCCAACCAGGCCCCCGCTCACCCCCCCTGCCTACAATGAAATCCTGGGGGAAACACTGGACACCTTCAGTGGATTGGTACACATTACCACAAGACGGAAGAATGGAAAGACTCTCTCAGTGAAGGAGTGCTTAAAAGTGTAGAGAGGAGTGTTGTCACTGGGGTCAGAGAATGACACCTCCCCCCTGTCCCAGTCCAGCTGCACTCTGACCCTCTGGAGTTTCCTCTGCACAGTGAGGGTTTTAGGTGGGGAGGTCAGGGCTTCATAATGCCGAAAGCGCTGCTCTATACCCCACACTCCTCCTGCTGGGCTCAGATTCGCAAACCCTTTCCTGCTGAAGGACTCTTTAGCCACACCCACCACCCAGACCTCACCCCCAACTTCTACATCCCAGCAGTGTCTCCCTGAGCTGAATCCCTCAGAGCCCAGCACACACCCCCTATCAAATCTCTCTGGATTATCAGGAACCTGCTGTCTCTCATCACTGTGTCTCACACTGGTCAGATCCTCAGACAGGGAGAGGTTGGGATGTGCTGTGTTTGGGTCCAGAGTCACAGGAGCTGAAGGGACAGAGAATGAGACGTCAGCAGAAGTGTAGTATAGGCGGTAGTGTAGTACATTGGGTAAGAAGTTGGTTTTGTAAACTAAATGCAGCAGTAACCTAAAAGTCACAGGTTCGATTCCTCGGTAGGACACTGCCGTTGTACCCTTGAGCTAGGCACTTAACCTGCATTGCAGCTGTATAATTGGATACAATGTAAAAGTTGTGTAAGTTGCTCTGGATAAGAGCTTCTGCTAAATGCCTGTGAAGCAAAGAAGTGAAGTCAGTACTGATCTGCACAAAGGAAACCATCAGACACAATGGGCTCCTAATGATATAATCTGGGTTTCACAACTAACCAGTATAGCCTCAGATACATGTGAGAGAAGCACCAGAACAAAAAGTTAATAATATTTGACAAGTCATATGTTGTATATATATGTTCATCTGTATAATTAAGAGGGTTCAAAGCCTGCCAGTATCTCAGCAGCTCCTGTCCTTCCCCTTAAATACAGTATCACTCTTAAAGCAGCATTTTATTATGAGCATCAGTGAGATTAAGGACTGGTGCTCAGTCTCTTCACTCCAGGGCTCTTACACAGACAGGACCAATATGACTCTGACTGGCTTTATCAGCTTGTGGAAAGGATGCTGAAGATTCCCCCTGTACAGTGACAATGTGGAGCTCCCTGCCCCCAGTACTCACTGTATTGAACAGTCCCCAGCATCTTCTCCCACACTCTGTACTTCAGATTGCCCAGGTGCTTGGCCACATCAATCAGCGCTCCTGAGACCTTCTCTGGATCCGCCAGTGTGCACTGGGCTCTGCAATAATATTCAGGAGTCACTTGTGCTGTGGGCGTGGCTTCAGTACCATAGAAGATTATCAGCAGCAGCATCAGATCTTCATTCCATAAGAAAATGGCTCCATCCCTTCCAGCGTTCTGCCACACAGCCCCACTGGCTGCCAGATATGAAGCAGCCCGACCCCACTGAGGGACACACACTCACAGGAGCTTGGGCGGGGGGAGGTGGGCGGGTGGGGTGGATTTATAGTAGAGTTAAATATTCTTTTCATTACTTTAGTATTTTAAAAACTTCTCTCAGTCATTATTAATGCTGCAGTATTTATTATAGAGAGAAACATTGCAAACACATTCCACAGTACCTCACTGATAGAACACTACAGTGCTAATAAACTACTTTAGATATTTAACCTGAAGAGAGAGGATGGAGTTTGCTTACCTGTTTTGTGTGTCCTTGTAGCTCTGAAATAAGAGAGTGAATTATTATCAATGTAGCCAATACTATAGATAAAACACAGTAATATCTGACTGTATGTTGCTGAACAAGCTTTAGATATGACACATGACACAGAAAAATAAACGTGCAGCTTTATCATAGTTAAATATGTGTACAGTGTGTGGATTTAGAATGATGAGAAACTAAATCACACTTTTCCTGCAAAAAGGAGACTGTAATTCTACTGCTTGATAAAGATTTGAAGAGATTTGATGATATTTGCAAGATTACATGAAAAGGTGGTTTAGAGAATATTATATTCCATAAACGAAGGTGTGAGAGCATTAACAGCAGTTTGTATAGAGTCCTACAGACACAGAGTGAACTGGTCTTACCTGCAGGAATGAGACGTCTTCAGCTCCCAGCTCCTGTTCTATGGCTCTGATTTGTCCTGAAAGGGATGATATCTCTTCTGTCATCTTCTCAATCTTCTCTTTCATCATCTGACCCTTCTGCTCCTCTTCCTTCCTCAGTGCAGTGATCCTGGCTGCCTCTTCATCTTTTAGGAACAGCTGAAGTTTCTCAAACTCCATCTTTATCTGTCTCTCCGTGTGCTGGGCTTGGCTCTGGAATCAACATTATTCACCATCATTTCAGCACAGTCCAGTGCTGCATTTTCAACACTGTGATTTAAAGTCCTCAGTACAGTACCTTGATGTGCTCTGCTGTTTGATCACAAATTAATTTCACTGCATTAAAGGATTTTAGCTTCTCCTGCAGTGGAGCCAGTGCAGTCCTGAGTTTCTCCTGGAAAGAAATGACACACTTTACTGAGGAAACAGACTGACAGTAAACTTCACTGCCTACACAAACAGCACAAGAGCCCCTGTTTAGACAGAGGGAACCCAGAATGGAGACTCTGGCCACTGCTGGTGTAAAAACAATGTGTTCACTGCGACACATATCAGTGTATTGCTTCTCTGTCAGGACATGCCAGGTAAACAGGTATGCTTGTGCAAAATTGGAACACTAATATTCTGTTTGTATCTGCAAAATTAAACTTTTAACATGAAAATGTCTCTGGTTTAATGTGCTGTATTTTTAGAGTTACATTTGGCACATTAAGAGTGATCTGCCCTCTAAGGCCGCATTGTGTCAGGCACATATATCTGAGGCATGAACTTTGACCCCTACTGTCCCATGCTGAGCACTACTCCCTAGCACAGCTCTGAGAATGTCTCCACACTCCTGCCCCTCCCTCCTGTCTCTCTCTGTCAGTCATGTGACACGTAGTCAGGATCTCAAACTGCAGTCAGGCCTGAGAACTAAAATGGCTCCTTCATCAGATCATAACTCTTAAGATATGCACTTCATTATTCATTAGAAATTCAAAATTATGAAAAAATATTAAGATTTAATATTAATTATGTTTATGAAATTGTGTTTTAAGTTCAGTATGGCCTCAATAGTTGACAGCAAAACAAAGCCCACCTTTTTAAAAATCTGAGTAATTGCAATCATCATGACTTTTTAAATGAAATTTAAATTCTAAATATAAATTTAATAAAATAAATGACTAAAGACTAAAATTCTTTAAAAAGTTAAAGATTAAATTCTTTTTTACATCAGTTACCTTATAGTCTTCTGCTGCCTCCGGAACTGGTTTGTGGCAGTTTGTGGTTTGCATGTTTTCTTGAAGTTTGGCAGACAAGGCAGACGGGTATTTGATCCTCCAAACAGAAGAGTTTGAGTTTCTCACTGTGCAGACTGCAGAGCACTTCAGATCCTGCTTTAGCTCTCTGACTTCTCACCTTTAAGAACACTTCACAGGTATTCCTCAGAGACAGGTTAGGGCGAGGTGAATCCATAGAAGATCTTATCCTGCAAACTGGGCACTCCTGAGATCCCTTCTGTTCCCAGGACTGCTGCAGACAGGCCTTACAGAAGCTGTGACTGCAACTCAGGAGAACAGGATCCCTGAAGACTTCAGAGCACACAGGACAGGAGAGCTCCTCTTCCAGTAAAGAACATCCAGATGCCATTCTGTCTCTGTTGGTTTTGAGCTCAGTAATGATTTCTGCTAAATCTGTAGTTTAGTTACACTTTCACTTACTTCTAATACAAAATCTGCAGATTAGAAAAGACAGAATTTAATTGAGTCCCAAATCTTTGTTCTTCCCTGCCTGTTTTCATTCCTTAGGCTATATATTTAGAAATTCCTTAATTTCTGAAAATATACAGTGAAATCATATCATAAGATCCCCAGTGTAACTGAAGCGCCTGTGTGTGAGAAACTGTACTTCCCTCTTCCTGTTAGACACACCTGATTATCAGAGACAGCACAGGGAGCAGCATTGTAACACTGAGGTTTGATTGGCTGATCTGCCAGCAGTTCTACACCAGCCCTCTTCTTCAGGTTCTGTCAGTCCTCTCTCATGTGCGTTAATTCAAATGGAATCTCATTCCCCAGCTAATCTCAAGCACACACCCTCCCTTACAAACAGGATTCACACACAGATCCAGAGCTGGAATCTACAATCCATTCCTCTTTATAATATCCTCACTGATGAAGCTAATGGAGAAAGCTGTGTTTTAGAATAGCTTATGTACGGCACTGATGAAGCGAATATAGAGAGCTCTGCTTTAGAATAGCTCATCTACAGCACTGATGAAGCTAATGGAGAGAGCTGTGCTTTAGAATAGCTCAGCTACAGCACTGATGAAGCTAAAGGAGAGAGCTGTGCTTTAGAGTAGGTCATTACAGCACTGATGAAGCTAAAGGAGAGAGCTGTGCTTTAGAGTAGGTCATCACAGCACTGATGAAGCTAAAGGAGAGAGCTGTGCTTTAGAGTAGGTCATTACAGCACTGATGAAGCTAAAGGAGAGAGCTGTGCTTTAGAATAGCTCATCTACAGCACTGATGAAGCTAAAGGAGAGAGCTGTGCTTTAGAATAGCTCATCTACAGCACTGATGAAGCTAAAGGAGAGAGCTGTGCTTTAGAGTAGGTCATTACAGCACTGATGAAGCTAAAGGAGAGAGCTGTGCTTTAGAGTAGCTCATCTACAGCACTGATGAAGCTAATGGAGGTGAGAGGGTGAGAGTGAAGGAGTGCAGAGGTGAGAGAGTGGGGGGAGGGGGGGGGGGGGGGCAAGGGGTGCAGGCAGAGGGCCTAAATAGAGAGGGGGAGGTGAAGCATCAGGAACAGGTGCTGGAGTGTGGACTATTTGGTTTCTCATGGTGTTGGAGAGAGCTTGTCGATTTAGTGAATGTGTCTCTTATGTCTTCCAGGAGTAACACCATGGTTGGCATCAGTGGTCTGTGCTTGGCTTGCCTCTGCTGGGTCCGCATTGCTATTGGCTGAGTATTTCTGTCACAAGGTACACCAGGATGTGCCCAAGTGCAGAGACACGCAGTGAAACTCTAAAAGTCTTTACCTGAATCGTAGGCAAAAATACACAAAAAAACACAGGAGGTAAAAAAACACAAGAATAAACACAATAAACTTGGGAAAAACAAGAGAACTCAGTCATAAACTTCATGACCGTGAAATGCACTTTTGTACGTCGCTTTGGATAAAAGCGTCTGCTAAATAAATTAAATGTAATGTAAAAAGGCACCAGAAGCTCAAAACATGCAGGGTGGGTTAGAACTGGGGAAGGTCACACTCAGACTCAGCAGAGACACTAGACAAACAGGGAATGTACATAAATCAGACCTCACCTGCAGACAATCACCTGAACGAGCAGAGACCAGGAAACTAACAAGAACCAATAATCAACTCATCAGTCTCAGACGAGACACGAAACGCAAGCAAAAGTGGGGAAGTGGAATTCCATGCCCACAAACATTAGAAACTCAGGAAGCTTTGCAGTGTTTCAAACCAGCCTCAAGCTTTGGCTAAAGTCAGTACAAATGTGCCAGCACTAATGATTGCCTTGTTTTTATCATACATACCATACGGTTTTTATCATACTTATCATACTGATTTTAACTATCTCACATTGATGGACTTTCATGTATTATGCTGTTTTATGAAGTGTATTTGCTGTTTTGTGGTTGTCATTTGTATACCTGCCCAGGGACAACAGATGTAAATTAGCTGCTAGCTAACTCTGGTGCAATTACCTTTCATAATTGTGCACTGTCCCTGTAAAAATAAACAATAAAATAAATTAATAAAAAATAAATAAACAGGCGTCCTCCGGTGGCCAACAGGGGAAACTTGTGTCAGATGGAAACACGGAGGCCAGACTATCGCTGCAACAAGCACATTTTGGGATGGGGGCAGCTGTTGTGGCCCCCAGCCTAGGAGGGGGTCTTCATGGGGGAACTAACGTGCTATGATTCATTTTGATTATTTTGTATTAAACCCTTTTTTGTAAATTGAGAAAAATTAACTTTTGATAATGTTAAATGTGAAATGAATTGAAACTTACATTCCAGCTTTATTTCAGTTTCTTATTTTCTTTTTGCTTAAGTATGCCTATCACTCGTGAGTTCACAGCGCCATCTAGGGGCACTGCGCTTATCTGCATTTCACAACTAATCTCAGATCAGCTCAAGTTTGGTATGAACCCAAACCCAGCGTCTGAGGGACGTATTTTGTCTCTGTCTGTGTTCATACTGCACTGGAGAGAGAGACTTACCTCATCACACACCTGGGAGACACACTGGTGACGGGTCAGGAAAAGAGCAGCACTCTGGAGTGATTCCACTGGTGCATTTATTACACTTCAACTGATTACACACAAACCAACGTACTTACAATACCACTATATACCACAGAAATTAGTTGGAAATAACATTGTACAAGTTACATAAAAAATTTGACATTATGATTCAAAAATCAAAGGAAAATTTGTTCACATTAGCACAACATTATGTGATCCATCCTAAGAAATTCCCAATGATTCAGTACATTTGTGGAGTATTCCTCAGAGACAGGTTATAGGGAGGTAGTTTCCTTGAAGATCTTCTCCTGCAAACTGGGCATTCCCGAGATCCCTTCTGTCCCCAGTACTGCTGCGGACAGGCCTTACAGAAGCTGTGACTGCAACTCATGACAAGTTTTGATATTATGATTTTAAAATCAACTGTAAATGTGTTCATATAAGTGTGCCATTTTATGATCCGTCCTCAAAGATTCTCAAAGATTCAACACATTTGTGGAGATTCTGGACACCCCTTAGTTAGAAACTTACTGGAGCTGTGAAATTAGAGTGTTTTGATTTGCAGTTATCTCACTATGGTTGGCTGCTTGGCCATGCGCTGAAGAGTGGATTTGTTTATGCAGAGGAGATTTACTCCAGGAAAGGGAATAACTAGCCTAGTAACATGACAACGTCATCTTCAGTGACTAAGAGGAGCTGACACCAAAAAAGTGTGAGGTGAAAATCTCATCCTTCTTCCATGTAGATGAGATGAGGGTAGAATGGTGACAGTGGGAGCTGTTCTGATGTCTGTGAAGCTGCTGATTGTCAGTCACAGAAGCCACTGTGAAGGACACAGGTGCAGCCAAGCAGTCAGAACACCGGGAGTCTGTGTGGAAGCTGGCCTGGCTTCAGGACCATCCATACAAACCATGAAGAGCAGTCTAACTGATTCAAAGCTAAAGTTAGCGATCTCCACTGGATAACGGAACTCCTAAATATCCCATTCACAGAGCGGGATTTAAACAGCTCTATTTTAGCCAGCTCGCTTAACAAAGTTAAACTGATATATTTTATTGTCTTTTGCATCCTTTTTTCAGTGTTTCATTAGGAAATGGGAGTAACACATTACACATGCCCCATCAGGGCTGACTGGGGGGTGCCAAACAAAGGGAATAAATAAATGAATTAAATAAAATCAACCTCCCCGCCTAACCATGATCGCAGCAGCACCCATCCACGCCACCAAACTAGCCCCTACCCCACCAGGCCCCCGCTCACCCCCCCTGCCTACAAATAAATCTTGGGGGAAATACTGGACACCTTCAGTGAAGACAAAGAAGCAGGATAGAAGATTGGAAAGACTCTCTCAGTGAAGGAGTGTTTAAAAGTGTAGAGAGGAGTGTTGGTACTGGGGTCAGAGAATGACACCTCCCCCCTGTCCCAGTCCAGCTGCACTCTGACCCTCTGGGTTTCCCTCTGCACAATGAGGTCTATATCGAGTGGGTCGGTCAGGGCTGCATAACCCTGAAAACCCCGCCATATACCCCACACTCCTTCTGCTGGGCTCCAATTCACAGCCCCTTTCCTGCTGAAGGACTCTTTAGCCACACCCACCTCCCAGTAACCTCCATCCCCCACTTCTACATCCCAGCAGTGTCTCCCTGAGCTGAATCCCTCAGAGCCCAGCACATAACACTGCTGCCCATCAAATCTCTCTGGATTATCAGGAACCTGTCGTCTCTGATTACTGTATGTCACACAGGTCAGATCCTCAGACAGTGAGAGGTTGGGATGTGCTGTGTTTGGGTCCAGAGTCACAGGAGCTGAAGGGACAGAGAATAAGACGTCAGCACTGATTTGCAGAAAGAGAAACCGTCAGACACAATGGGCTCCTAATGATATAAACTGGGTTTCACAAAAAAAGCCACAATAGCCTCAAATACATGTGTGAGAGAAGCAGCAGAATGTATAAGAAACAATATTTCATAAGTCTCACATTGTATAGTCCCTATTAGAGGGAGCAAAGCCTGTTAATGTTTCTGTAGTCTGGACGAACGCATGTACTTTCCGGGGCAAAAGGGAGGAGCCTCTGCCGCGCGGAGCCAGCGGCGGCTTCCCTATTGGTTAATTGAACTGTCTGTCTCAGTGTGCCGGTTCTCCCTCCGCCCCCCCCCCCCCCCCCCCCCCCCCCCCCCCCCCCCCCCCCCAACTATCCCGGGAAGGTTGCCTCCTTTGTTTGTGCCTAGAACTTCAAGGCTTCGGCCAGGCTCTGTTGAGCGAAGTGAAAGAAGAGACTGGCTCGTGAGGCTAGTGTTTGTGTAGCTCCTGTCCTTCCCCTGAAATACAGTATCACTCTTAAAGCAGCATTTTATTATGAGCATCAGTGAGATTAAGGACTGGTGCTCAGTCTCTTCACTCCAGGGCTCTTACACAGACAGGACCAAAATGACTCTGACTGGCTTTATCAGCTTGTGGAAAAGATGCTGAAGATTCCCCCTGTACAGTGACAATGCAGAGCTCCCTGCCCCCAGTACTCACTGTATTGAACAGTCCCCAGCATCTTCTCCCACACTCTGTACTTCAGATTTCCCAGGTGCTTGGCCACATCAATCAGCGCTCCTGAGACCTTCTCTGGATCCGCCAGTGTGCACTGGGCTCTGCAATAATATTCAGGAGTCACTTGTGCTGTGGGCGTGGCTTCATTACCATAGAAAATTATCAGCAGCAGTATCAGATCTTCATTCTATAAGAAAATGGCTCCATCCCTCCCAGCGTTCTGCCACACAGCCCCACTGGCTGCCAGATATGAAGCAGCCCGACCCCACTGAGGGACACACACACTCACAGGAGCATGGGGGGGGGGGGAGAGGTGGGAGGGGGGGATTTATAGTAGAGGTAAATATTCTTTTCATTACTTTAGTATTTTAAAAACTTCTCTCAGTCATTATTAATACTGCAGTATTTATTATAGAGAGAAACATTGCAAACACATTCCACAGTACCTCACTGATATGACACTACAGTGCTAATAAACTACCTTAGATATTTAACCTGAAGAGACAGGATGGAGTTTGTTTACCTGCTTTGTGTGTCCTTGTAGCTCTGAAATAAGAGAGTGAATTATTATCAATGTAGCCAATACTGTAGATAAAACAAAGTAATATCTGACTGTATGTTGCTGAAAAAGCTTTAGATATGACACATGACACAGAAAAATCAATGTGCTGCTTCATAAACAAAATTTGCCTGCAAAAAGGAGACTGTAATTCTACTGCTTGAAAAAGCTTTGAAAAGATTTGATAATATTAGCAAGTTTACATTTAAAGGTGGTTTAGAGAATGCTATATTCTCTCTAAATTCTATGCGCTCTGCTCCTGCCGACTGGCTGAAGCTAAGCAAGTGTGGGCTGGGTTAGTACTTGGATGGGAGACCACCAGGGAATACTGAGTTGCTGCTGGAAGTGGTGTTGGTGGGCCAGCAGGGGGCAATCTTCCCTCTGGTCAAATAAGCCCCAATGCCCCAGTGCAGTGACGGGGACACTGTGCTGAAGGAGATGCCGTCTTTCAGAGGAAACGTTAAACCGAGGTCCTGACTCACTGTGGTCATTAAAGACCCCATGACACTTGTCGCT
Organism: Anguilla japonica; assembly: GCA_025169545.1. Taxonomy (NCBI): domain Eukaryota; kingdom Metazoa; phylum Chordata; class Actinopteri; order Anguilliformes; family Anguillidae; genus Anguilla; species Anguilla japonica. The sequence continues at coordinate 1,995,454 of CM045888.1, forward strand.
AAAAGTAGGGGCTTCCCAGTGTCCTGGCAAAATCCCAGATCTGGCTCTCGCCAAATTTGCCACCAAATCATCCCCTGACTTAATTGGCTAAAATATGCTCTCTCCCTCTCTACCTTCGCTAATGCGTGGTGAGCTTTGTGGCGCAAAATGGCTGCCGTGCATCACCCCGGTGTGTGCTACATATCGGTGGTGGGTGAGGTGACTTCCCCCTCACTGTAAAGCACTTTGAGCATTTGGAAAGGTGCTACATAAATGCAAGGATATAATTATTATTTTATAAATTAATGTGTGTGAGCATTAACACTCTGTGTCTGTGTAGAGTCCTGCAGACACAGAGTGAACAGGTCTTACCTGCAGGAATGAGACGTCTTCAGCTCCCAGCTCCTGTTCTATGGCTCGGATTTGTTCTGAAAGCGATGATATCTTTTCTGTAATCTTCTCAATCTTCTCCTTCATCACCTGACTCTTCTGCTCTTCTTCCTCCCTCAGTGCAGTGATCCTGGCTGCCTCTTCATCTTTTAGGAACTGCTGAAGTTTCTCAAACTCCATCTTTATCTGTCTCTCTGCGTGCTGGGCTTGGCTCTGGAATAAATATAATTCACCATCATTTCAGCACAGTCCAGTTCTGCATTCTCAACACTGTGATTTAAAGGCCTCAGTACAGTACCTTGATGTGCTCTGCTGTTTGATCACAAACTAGTTTCACTGCATTATAGGATTTTAGCTTCTCCTGCAGTGGAGCCAGTGCAGTCATGAGTTTCTCCTGGAAAGAAATGACAGAGTCCACACTTTACTGAGGATACAGTCACACACTACACTTCACTGCCTACACAGAGAGCACAAGAGCCCCTGCTCAGACAGAGGGGAGCCAGAATGGAGACTCTGGCCACTGCTGGAGTAAAAACAATGTGTTCACTGCGACACATATCAGTGTATTGCTTCTCTGTCAGGACATGCCAGGTAAACAGGTATGCTTGTGCAAAATTGGAACACTAATATTCTGTTTGTATCAGCAAAATTAAACTTTTAACATGAAAATGTCTCTGGTTTAATTTGCTGTATTTTTTGAGTTGCATTTGGCACATTAAGAGTGATCTGCCCTCTAAGGCCACATTGTGTCAGGCACATATATCTGAGGCATGAACTTTGACCCCTACTGTCCCATGCTGAGCACTGCTCCCTAACACAGCTCTGAGAATGTCTCCACACTCCTGCCCCTCCCTCCTGTCTCTCTGTCAGTCATGTGACACATAGTCAGGATCTCAAACTGCAGTCAGGCCTGAGAACTAAAATGGCTCCTTTATCAGATCATAACTCTTAAGATATGCACTTCATTATTCATTAGAAATTCAAAATTATGAAAAAATATTAAGATTTAATATTAATTATGTTTATGAAATTGTGTTTAAAGTTCAGTATGGCCTCAGTAGTTGACAGCAAAACAAAGCCCACCTTTTTAAAAATCTGAGTAATTGCAATCATCATGACTTTTTAAATGAAATTTAATTTCTAAATATAAATTTAATAAAATAAATGACTAAAGACTAAAATTCTTTAAAAATTTAAAGACTAAATTATATTTTAAATCAGTTACCTTATAGTCTTCTGCTGCCTCCTGAACTGGTAGCAGTTCATGGTTTGCATGTTTCCTTGAAGTTTGGCAGATCACACAGACGGGTATTTGATCCACCAAACAGAAGAGTTTGAGTTTCTCACTGTGCAGACTGCAGAGCACTTCAGATCCTGCTTTAGCTCTCTGACTTCTCTCCTTTAAGAACGCCTCACAGGTATTCCTCAGAGACAGACTACAGGGAGGTTTATCCTTAGAAATCTCCTCCTGCAAACTGGGCACTCCCGAGATCCCTTCTCTTCCCAGTATTGCTGCAGACAGGCCTTACAGCAGCTGTGACTGCAACTCAGGAGAACAGGATCCCTGAAGATTTCAGAGCACACAGGACAGGAGAGCTCCTCTTCCAGGAGAGAAAATCCAGACGCCATTCTGTCTTAATCTGTTCTGAGCTCAGTAATGGCTTCTGCTAAATCTATAGTTTGGTTTCACTTTTACCCCCTGTGAATTCAAAATCTGCAGATTAGACAGAATTTAATTTAGTCCCAAATCTCTGATCTTTCCAGCTTGTTTTTATTCCTTAGGTAATATCTTCAGAAATGTCTTCATTTCAGAGAAAAATACAGTGAAATCATATCATAAGATCCACAGTGTAACTAAAGCACCTGTGTGTGAGTGGAACTGTACTTTGCTCTTCCTATTAGACACACCTAATAATCAGAGACAGCACTTCCTGCAGGGGGCAGCATTGTACCACTGAGGTTTGAGTGGCTGATCTGCCAGCAGTTCTACACCAGCGCTGTTCTTCAGGTTCTTTATAATGTAAGAAAATTCTGCTGCATTCAGTTCAGTTTAAGGTCTTATTTAAAAATGTGTTCCGATATACACAGCTAATGCAAACAGTGGAGTCTTTTAGATATTTATATAAAAAGGTTAAAAAAAATAAATCAATCCATCCTTCCATTAACTAACCCACTTATACCTGCTTGGGGTCACAGGAGGTGCTGGAGCCTATCCCAGCATGCATTGGACGAGAGGCAGGAATATAAAGAGTATGCATTGACGTCACTTTGCCACCGGAACACGCCCCCTCAGTCGGGACTGAGTGGCAAAACACGCTGCCACATGGCTGCCTTTAGTATAGGAAATTGCAAAACCGGGAGTAAAACAAACGATTATCTGCTTAAATTAAGGGCAGTTGGACTCGACAGTGATCCTTACAACTTACTAAAGAAGCAGTGGTCCATGGACATTCAACAAGAAATCGGAGCTATCTTTTTACAGACTGCCGAAAGCTAAAGAAAAGAGAAGCGATGCATCGCTGCATTTCGCAGAGACAACTGGAATCCAGGCACCGAAACGTGGATTTGCGGTTGTTATTTTGTGTCAGGTATGTTGGATTTTTGGGTAAAATTGTTACCAACGCAAGTATGAACGACAGGAGTCTCGAGTAAAAGAGAAAAAAAACAGATCCTTTTTATTAACATTAATTTCATAAAAAACTATGGTAGGGAAAATAGCAAAATGCTAGCTTCCTTTATTTTCTCCAATTCATAAAATGGTTTAATGAGCAATAACACACACAACATTTAACATTTCCACCCCTTACTGCAAACAGACTACCCAGCTGGCTTGTACCTTACTTGTGTTTGCTGCGACCTTAGAGAAGGGAGTATATGCACCTGTGAATGACACACTCCATTAAGGTACACTGCAATTGTAATCACACTAAACTCCACAGAGCAAAGTAGAAGAACACACAAATAGTTAAAGCAAAGCCAAACGCTCTTAGTCAAGCACAGCAATCTAGAAGGGGCGTAAAGCAAACCCAACAGCATGCAGATAGGCAAGCCCCTCGAATTAATGGCAGGCAAAGCACAAAGAATAGTTAAAGCAAGACTGGGTTAGCCGATTGAGTTAGAGCGGGGGAGAATGGCTAACATGAAAACAAAAAGCAATTAAACAAAAAGAAATGCTCAAGCTAGCTGACCAGCTCCGCGCACTAGCTGATCAACACAAGGCCAGATCCTATGAGCGGAAGCACGCTCACTCGCGGTAGCTGGGCAGCTAATTTGCAACATGTACATAAAACGAGAAGAAGGAACAGCGGTCAATCCATTACATTACATTACATTACATTACATTTATTTGGCAGACGCTTTTTATCCAAAGCGACGTACAAAAAGTGCATTTCATGGTCATAGACAACTGCTAAACACAGGTTCAGTAGGGTATAATACTTATTTTGTACAGCTATTTCTAGCCAAGAACACAGTTTAGTTCACACAGTGAACACTATTCGGACCTAACCTCTGCAAAGCCAACTAGGCAGAAGAATAAGCTACAGTATTAGGACAAATAAAATTTACCAAGAAGTGCTGGGATGGGGCAACATGTAACAAGTGGGGGGGGGGGATTTAGAGTGAAATATACAGCGTGGTGGTGGTTAGTCTAGGTATAGTCTGAAGAGATGAGTCTTCAGGCCACGGCAGAAGATGGGTAGTGAGGGGGAGGTTTGGAGAGGGACGGGGAGTTCGTTCCACCACCGGGGAGCTAGGGTGGAGAAGTTCTGTGATCCCTTTGGGCGGGTGGGAGGGGTTACTAGGCGCCCTGCTGCCGCAGAGCGGAGTGGTCGAGCAGACACATAGAATCGAGCCATGTCCTGCAAGCAGATGGAGGCTGTCCTGTTGGCTGCAGTGTAGGCAAGGGTCAGGGCTTTGAACCGGATCCTGGCAGCGACCGGTAGCCAGTGGAGTGATCGCAGCAGAGGAGTGACGTGGGAGAATTTGGGAATTATTTGCAATCCATGCATCGGCCACCTACTCAAAATGAACCTATAAGCAAAACAAAAGGCACTGCGCTCAAGCTACATGCACAGAAAGCATCCACACCCAAACCAAGAAGCCACCAATATAAAAGCATGAATAAAACAATCTACCTTACCGGATGGCTCTCAATGGCTGTATGCGGTAAGGTCAGTCAACACTGGCCACGTCATCTCCAACTGTGGCTGCACAATGAGATACCACCATTTACATAAGTATGCTAAACAGGATCACATGTATAAATAGCAACCTTACATGTACATATTTATACAACTCAAATAGTTCTTCACTTAAGTAAACAGAGAAATACACATACCTTCTCCAGCTTACATACAGTCAGAGACTGTAAAAAATACATCCCTCCCAGCGTTCTGCCACACAGCCCCACTGGCTGCCAGATATGAAGCAGCCCGACCCCACTGAGGGACACACTCACAGGAGGAGGGGGGATTTATATTACAGGTAAAAATTCATTTAATTACTTTAGTATTTAAAAAAAACTTCCCTCTATATATAGTCATTATTCATTCTGCAGTAATTATTGTAGAGAGAATTCTCTACAATAAGAATTCGCTGCGCAAAACTCTCAGTCCGTAAAGTTACCTGCAGCCCCCGAATCGGTAAGAGCGACAGTCTCCCTGACTTAGGAAGCCCAGCTGAGGGACACAGATACACCCAGAGGAGGCGTGGGCAGCTGGGGAGAACGGGACTCAGGCCAGGCCTAGCGAGCCGAGGCATTTCCCCGACCGGCCCCAGTAAACACACTCCCCCTCCCTCGCACCCCGCCCCCTCCCTCACACCCCACCCCCTCCCACGGCGGGACAGCCGGGCGTGTCCCCGACCGGCCCCAGTAAACACACTCCCCCTCCCTCACACCCCGCCCCCTCCCACGGCGGGACAGCCGGGCGTGTCCCCGACCGGCCCCAGTAAACACACTCCCCCTCCCTCACACCCCGCCCCCTCCCACGGCGGGACAGCCGGGTGTGTCCCAGCCGCCAGGGCTCTTCCACTGGACCCGTAGATCCTCCAGGAGGGTCCGTAGGGTGCGGAGGGTGAGGGCCGGGCTGAGGGAAAGCTGGACTCCGGAACGGTCCCCAGCCGCCTCCGCCGCTCGGCCTCCCGTTCCCAAATCCGGCCGTGGATACAGAGCGATCAGCTGATCAGCCGGATCAGCCTCAGGAAGCCGGCTCATCCTTCATGCGCTCCGTCAATCCTGGCATGAGAAAGGCAGACGGGGCCTCCTCAGTACCCAGAGATTCACTCTCAGTACCCAGGGATTCACTCTCAGTACCCAGGGATTCACTCTCAGTACCCAGAGATTCACTCTCAGTACCCAGGGATTCACTCTCAGTACCCAGAGATTCACTCTCAGTACCCAGAGATTCACTCTCAGTACCCAGAGATTCACTCTCAGTACCCAGAGATTCCCTCTCAGTACCCAGAGATTCGCTCTCAGTACCCAGAGATTCGCTCTCAGTACCCAGAGATTTACTCTCAGTACCCAGAGATTCACTCTCATTACCCAGGGATTCACTCTCAGTACCCAGGGATTCACTCTCATTACCCAGGGATTCGCTCTCAGTACCCAGAGATTCACTCTCAGTCCCCAGAGATTCACCCTCAGTACCCAGAGATTCACTCTCAGTACCCAGAGATTCGCTCTCAGTACCCAGAGATTCGCTCTCAGTACCCAGGGATTGGCTCTCATTACCCAGGGATTCACTCTCAGTACCCAGGGATTCACTCTCAGTACCCAGGGATTCACTCTCAGTACCCAGAGATTCGCTCTCAGTACCCAGGGATTTGCTCTCAGTACCCAGGGATTCACTCTCAGTACCCAGAGATTCACTCTCAGTACCCAGAGATTCACTCTCAGTACCCAGAGATTCACTCTCATTACCCAGAGATTCGCTCTCAGTACCCAGGGATTCACTCTCAGTACCCAGGGATTCACTCTCAGTACCCAGGGATTCACTCTCAGTACCCAGAGATTCACTCTCAGTACCCAGGGATTTGGCTCTCAGTACCCAGGGATTGGCTCTCAGTACCCAGGGATTGGCTCTCAGTACCCAGGGATTCGTTCTCAGTACCCAGGGTGCAGTACTCTGTGGCGTAATCCTCCACTGACCCCGATTCCAGGTGTAGCATCAGCAGTCTCGGAGGGGCTCTCCTTGGGGGAAATAACGTGCTGTATGATTACTTTTGATTATTTTGTATGAAACCCTTTTTTGTAAATTGAGAAAAAACATTTGATAATGTTTAATGTGAAATGAATTGAAACTTACATTCTAGCTTTATTTCAGTTTCTTATTTTCTTTTTGCTTAAGTATGCCTATCACTCGTGAGTTCACAGCGCCATCTAGGGGCACGGGGCTTATCTGCATTTCACAACTAATCTCAGATCAGCTCAAGTTTGGTATGAACCCAAACCCAGCGTCTGAGGGACGTATTTTGTCTCTGTCTGTGTTCATACTGCACTGGAGAGAGAGACTTACCTCATCACACACCTGGGAGACACACTGGTGACGGGTCAGGAAAAGAGCAGCACTCTGGAGTGATTCCACTGGTGCATTTATTACACTTAAACTGATTACATTACATTACATTACACACAAACCAACGTACTTACAATACCACTATATACCACAGAAATTAGTTGGAAATAACATTGTGCAAGTTAAATAAAAAATTTGACATTATGATTCAAAAATCAAAGGAAAATTTGTTCACATTAGCACAACATTTTATGATCCGTCCTAAGAAATCCTTAATGATTCAGTACATTTGTGGAGTATTTTTCAGAGACAGGTTATAGGGAGGTAGTTTCCTTGAAGATCATCTCCTGCAAACTGGGCACTCCCGAGATCCCTTCTGTATCCAGTACTGCTGCGGACAGGCCTTACAGAAGCTGTGACTGCAACTCATGACATGTTTTGATATTATGATTTCAAAATCAACTGTAAATGTGTTCATATAAGTGCGCCATTTCATGATCCGTCCTCAAAGATTCTCAAAGATTCAACACATTTGTGAAGTTTCTGGACGCCCCTTGGTTAGAAACTTACTGGAGCTGTGAAATTAGAGTGTTTTGATTTGCGGTTATCTCACTATGGTTGGCTGCTTGGCCACGCGCTGATGAGTGGATTTGTTTATGTAGTGGAGATTTACTCCAGGAAAGGGAATAACTAGCCTAGTAACATGACAACGTCATCTTCAGCGACTAAGAGGAGCTAACACCAAAAAAGTGTGAGATGAGAATCTCATCCTTCTTCCATGTAGATGAGATGAGGGTAGAATGGAGACAGTGGGAGCTGTTCTGATGTCTGTGAAGCTGCTGATTGTCAGTCACAGAAGCCACTGTGAAGGACACAGGTGCAGCCAAGCAGTCAGAACACCGGGAGTCTGTGTGGAAGCTGGCCTGGCTTCAGGACCGCCCCTACAAACCATGGAGAGCAGCCTAACTGATTCAAAGCTAAAGTTAGCCATCTCCACTGGATAACAGAACTCCTAAATATCCCATTCACAGAGCGGGATTTAAACAACTCTATTTCAGCCAGCTCGCTTAACAATGTTAAACTGATATATTTTATTCTCTCTTGCATCCTTTTTTCAGTGTTTCATTAGGAAATGGGAGTTGGGGGGGGGGGTGCCAAACTAAATGAATAAAATGCAATCGATGCCCCCCCCCCAACCAAACATGATTGCAGCAGCACCCATCCACCCCACCAAACTAGCCCCCCCCCCCCCCCCCCCCCCCCCCCCAACCAGGCCCCCGCTCACCCCCCCTGCCTACAATGAAATCCTGGGGGAAACACTGGAAACCTTCAGTGGATCGGTACACACTATAACAGGATAGAAGAATGGAAAGACTCTCTCAGTGAAGGAGTGTTTAAAAGTGTAGAGAGGAGTGTTGGTACTGGGGTCAGAGAATGACACCTCCCCCCTGTCCCAGTCCAGCTGCACTCTGACCCTCTGGGGTTCCCTCTGCACAGTGAGGGTTGTACGTGGGGAGGTCAGGGCTTCATAACGCCGAAAGAGCCGCTGTATACCCCACACTCCTCCGGCTGGGCTCGCATTCACAGGCCCTTTCCTGCTGATGGACTCTTTAGCCACACCCACCGCCCAGTAATCATCATCCACAACTTTTACATCCCAGCAGTGTCTCCCTGAGCTGAATCCCTCAGAGCCCAGCACACAACCCGACCAATTAAATCTCTCTGGATTATCAGGAACCTGCTGTCTCTCATAACTGAGTCTCACACAGGTCAGATCCTCAGACAGTGAGAGGTTGGGATGTGCTGTGTTTGGGTTCAGAGTCACAGGAGCTGAAGGGACAGAGAATGAGACGTCAGCAGAAGTGTAGTGTAGGCGGTAGTGTAGTACATTGGGTAAGGAGTTGGTCTTGTAAACTAAATGCTGCAGTAACCTAAAAGTCACAGGTTCGATTCCCCGGTAGGACACTGCTGTTATATCCTTGAGCAAGGTACTTAACCTGCATTGCTTCAGCATATATCCAGCTGTATAATTGGATACATATAAATGCTGTGTAAAAAGTAGTGTAAGTCGCTCTGGATAAGAGCTTCTACTAAATTCCTGTAATGTAAAAAAGTAGTCACCACTGGTCAGCACAAAGGGAAACTGTGAGGCACAAATTGGGTTTCACAAAAACAGCAATTGTAGCCTCAGATACATGTGTGAGAGAAGCATCATAACTAAAAGCTAATAATATTTCATAAATCTCACATTGTATAATCCCTATAAGAGGGAGCAAGGCCTGTCAGTGTTTGTGCAGCTCCTGTCCTTCCCCTTAAATACAGTATCACTCTTAAAGCAGCATTTTATTATGAGCATCAGTGACATTAAGGACTGGTGCTCAGTCTCTTCACTCCAGGGCTCTTACACAGACAGGACCAATATGACTCTGACTGGCTTTATCAGCTTGTGGAAAGGATGCTGAAGATTCCCCCTGTACAGTGACAATGTGGAGCTCCCTGCCACCAGTACTCACTGTATTGAACAGTCCCCAGCATCTTCTCCCACACTCTGTACTTCAGATTGCCCAGGTGCTTGGCCACATCAATCAGCGCTCCTGAGACCTTCTCTGGATCCGCCAGTGTGCACTGGGCTCTGCAATAATATTCAGGAGTCACTTGTGCTGTGGGCGTGGCTTCATTACCATAGAAGATTATCAGATCTTCATTCTATAAGAAAATGGCTCCATCCCGCCCAGCGTTCTGTCACACAGCCCCACTGGCTGCCAGATATGAAGCAGCCCGACCCCACTGAGGGACACACTAACACACAGGAGGAGGGGGGATTTATATTACAGGTAAAAATTCATTTAATTACTTTAGTATTAAAAAAAAACTTCCCTCTATATATAGTCATTATTAATGCTGCAGTAATTATTATAGAGAGAAACATTGCAAACACGTTCTGCAGTACCTCGCTGATAGAACACTACAGGGCTGATAAACTACTTTAGATATTTACCCTAATGAGAGAGGATAAAGTTTCTTACCTGTTTTGTGTGTCCTTGTAGCTCTGAAATAAGAGAGTGAATTATTATCACTGTAGCCAATACTGTAGATAAGCCACAGTAATATCTGACTGTATGTGGCTGAACAAGCTTTAGATATGACACATGACACAGAAAAATGAATGTGCTGTTTCATCAGTTAAATATGCGTACAGTGTGTGGATCTAGAATATTGAGAAACTTAAAATCAAACTTTGCCTGCAAAAAGAGACTGTAATGCTACTGCTTGACAAAGCTTAGATTTTTATGAGATTTGATGATTTTTGCAAGCTTACATGAAAAGATGTTTTAGACAATACTATATTCTATAAATGAATGTGTGTGAGCATTAACAGCAGTTTGTATAGACTCCAGCAGACACAGAGTGAACAGGTCTTACCTGCAGGAATGAGACGTCTTCAGCTCCCAGCTCCTGTTCTATGGCTCTGATTTGTTCTGAAAGGGATGATATCTCTTCTGTCATCTTCTCAATCTTCTCCTTCATCATCTGACTCTTCTGTTCCTCTTCCTCCCTCAGTGCAGCAATCCTGGCTGCCTCTTCATCTTTTAGGAACTGCTGAAGTTTCTCAAACTCCATCTTTATCTGTCTCTCTGCGTGCTGGGCTTGGCTCTGGAATAAACATTATTCACCATCATTTCAGCGCAGTCCAGTTCTGCATTTTCAACACTGTGATTTAAAGGCCTCAGTACAGTACCTTGATGTGCTCTGCTGTTTGATCACAAACTAGTTTCACTGCATTAAAGGATTTTAGCTTCTTCTGTAGTGGAGCCAGTGCAGTCCTGAGTTTCTCCTGGAAAGAAATGACAGAGTCCACACTTTACTGAGGAAACAGTCACACACTAAACTTCACTGCCTACACAGACAGCACAAGAGCCCCTGCTCAGACAGAGGGGAGCCAGAATGGAGACTCTGGCCACTGCTGGTGTAAAAACAATGTGTTCACTGCGACACATATCAGTGTATTGCTTCTCTGTCAGGACATGCCAGGTAAACAGTTATACTTGTGCAAAATTGGAACACTAATATTCTGTTTGTATCGGCAAAATTAAACTTTTAACATGAAAATGTCTCTGGTTTAATGTGCTGTATTTTTACAGTTACATTTGGCACATTAAGAGTGATCTGCCCTCTAAGGCCACATTGTGTCAGACACATATAGATGAGCCATGAACTTTGACCCCTACTGTCCCATGCTGAGCACTGCTCCCTAACACAGCTCTGAGAATGTCTCCACACTCCTGCCCCTCCCTCCTGTCTCTCTGTCAGTCATGTGACACATAGTCAGGATCTCAAACTGCAGTCAGGCCTGAGAACTAAAATGGCTTCTTTATCAGATCATAACTCTTAAGATTTGCACTTCATTATTCATTAGAAATTCAAAATTATGAAAAAATATTAAGATTTAATATTAATTATGTTTATGAAATTGTGTTTAAAGTTCAGTATGGCCTCAGTAGTTGACAGCAAAACAAAGCCCACCTTTTTAAAAATCTGAGTAATTGCAATCATCATGACTTTTTAAATGAAATTTTATTTCTAAATATAAATTTAATAAAATAAATGAGTAAAGTCTAAAATTCTTTAAAAAGTTAAAGACTAAATTATATTTTAAATCAGTTACCTTATAGTCTTCTGCTGCCTCCTGAACTGGTAGAAGTTCATGGTTTGCATGTTTTCTTGAAGTTTGGCAGATCACACAGACGGGTATTTGATCCACCAAACAGAAGAGTTTGAGTTTCTCACTGTGCAGACTGCAGAGCACTTCAGATCCTGCTTTAGCTCTCTGACTTCTCTCCTTTAAGAAAGCCTCACAGGTATTCCTCAGAGACAGGTTAAAGGGAGGTTGATCCCTTGAAGATCTTCTCCTGCAAACTGGGCACTCCCGAGATCCCTTCTGTTCCCAGTACTGCTGCTGACAGGCCTTACAGAAGCTGTGACTGCAACTCAGGACAACAGGATCCCTGAAGATTTCAGAGCACACAGGACAGGAGAGCTCCTCTTCCAGGAGAGAAGATTCTGACGCCATTCTGTCTGTGTCTGTTCTGAGCTCGGTAATGGCTTCTGCTAATTCTGCAGTTTAGTTTCACTTTTACTTATTGCTGTTATACAAAAACTGCAGATTAAAAAAGACAGACTTCAAATTAATCGCAAATCTCTGTTCTTCCCTGCCTGTTTTTATTCCTTATCAATAGCTTTAGATATTCCACAATTTTTAATAAATATTCAGTGAATTCATATCATAAAATTCCCAGTGTAACTGAAGCGCCAGTGTGTGAGAAACTGTACTTCCCTCTTCCTGTTAGACACACCTGATTATCAGAGACAGCACAGGGAGCAGCATTGTAACACTGAGGTTTGATTGGCTGATCTGCCAGCAGTTCTACACCAGCCCTGTTCTTCAGGTTCTGTCAGTTCTCTCTCATGTGTGTTAATTCAAATGGAATCTCATTCCCCAGCTAATCTCAAACACACACCCTCCCTTACAAACAGGGGCGACATAGCTCAGGAGGTAAGACCGATTGTCTGGCAGTCGGAGGGTTGCCGGTTCAAACCCCGCCCTGGGCGTGTCGAAGTGTCCTTGAGCAAGACACCTAACCCCTAACCTCTAACTGCTCTGGCGAATGAGAGGCATCAATTGTAAAGCGCTTTGGATAAAAGCGCTATATAAATGCAGTCCATTTACCATTTACAAACATGATTCAAACACAGAGCCTGAAATCTAAAGTCCATTCCTCTTTATAATATCCTAATTTATTGAGGTAATGGAGAGAGCTGTGCTTTAGAATCACTCAGCTACAGCACTGATGAAGCTAATGGAGGTGAGAGGGTGAGAGAGAAGGGGTGAGGGGTTGAGAGAGTGAGGGGGTGAGGGGTGAGAGAGTAAGGAGTGCAGAAGTGAGAAAGTGCGGGGGGCGGGGGGCGGGGGGGGAGGCGAGAGGTGCAGGCAGAGGGCCTAATTTGAGGGGGGGGGGGGGTGTGGGCGGGGGCTGTTGCCCTCCCCAGGCTGGGGAGGAGGCGGTGACGCGGCTGGCAGAGTACAGAACCAAGCGCAGACACACGGGACCCAGAGGGGGGAATAAAGCAGAGCTTCACTAAACACAGAGCAACAAAACCAGCAGGAGCTGCTGCACCAGCAAGAACCAACACACTACAGACACGGGAGAAGAGAGACAGCACACGCAGCCGTACCGGCGGACAGTGAGGTAGCCTGTCAATCACATCCCCAGCGTCCAATAGGGCCGTTAGCCCAGGCAGTGGCAGGATCATGCTGAGGGAGCCAGGGCTGACCCAGAACAACGTGTGATTCAGGAGAGGGGAGGAGGTGAAACTGGGTCCTCTCAGAATGCTCCTCAGGCAGGAGGAGGCGCTCTGTGTAGCGGGCGAAACGGCCCAATCCCGGGAGTTGTCCGTTTAGGGAAAAGACGAAAAGATGCTCACAAAGGGTTGAAATACAGATGTCATTTCGCTGCGCAAAACTCTCAGTCCGTGAAGTTACCCGCAGCCCCGGAATCGATAAGAGCGACAGCCTCCCTGACTTAGGAAGCCCAGCTGAGGGACACAGATACACCCAGAGGAGGCGTGGGCAGCTGGGGAGAACGGGACTCAGGCCAGGCCTAGCGAGCCGAGGCGTTTCCCCGACCGGCCCCAGTAAACACACTCCCCCTCCCTCACACCCCGCCCCCTCCCACGGCGGGACAGCCGGGCGTGTCCCCGACCGGCCCCAGTAAACACACTCCCCCTCCCTCACACCCCGCCCCCTCCCACGGCGGGACAGCCGGGCGTGTCCCAGCCGCCAGGGCTCTTCCACTGGACCCGTAGATCCTCCAGGAGGGTCCGTAGGGTGCGGGGGGTGAGGACCGGGCTGAGGGAAAGCTGGACTCCGGAACGGTCCCCAGCCGCCTCCGTCGCTCGGCCTTGCCTTACCAAATCCGGCCGTGGATACAGAGCGATCAGCTGATCAGCCGGATCAGCCTCAGGAAGCCGGCTCATCCTTCATGCGCTCCGTCAATCCTGGCATGAGAAAGGCAGACGGGGCCTCCTCAGTACCCAGAGATTCGCTCTCAGTACCCAGGGATTCACTCTCAGTACCCAGAGATTCACTCTCAGTACCCAGAGATTCCCTCTCAGTACCCAGAGATTCGCTCTCAGTACCCAGAGATTCGCTCTCAGTACCCAGAGATTCACTCTCAGTACCCAGAGATTCACTCTCATTACCCAGGGATTCACTCTCAGTACCCAGGGATTCACTCTCATTACCCAGGGATTCGCTCTCAGTACCCAGAGATTCACTCTCAGTCCCCAGAGATTCACCCTCAGTACCCAGAGATTCACTCTCAGTACCCAGAGATTCACTCTCAGTACCCAGAGATTCACTCTCAGTACCCAGAGATTCGCTCTCAGTACCCAGGGATTGGCTCTCATTACCCAGGGATTCACTCTCAGTACCCAGGGATTCACTCTCAGTACCCAGGGATTCGCTCTCAGTACCCAGAGATTCACTCTCAGTACCCAGAGATTCACTCTCAGTACCCAGAGATTCACTCTCAGTACCCAGAGATTCGCTCTCAGTACCCAGGGATTGGCTCTCATTACCCAGGGATTCACTCTCAGTACCCAGGGATTCACTCTCAGTACCCAGGGATTCACTCTCAGTACCCAGGGATTCGCTCTCAGTACCCAGAGATTCACTCTCAGTACCCAGAGATTCACTCTCAGTACCCAGAGATTCACTCTCAGTACCCAGAGATTCACTCTCAGTACCCAGAGATTCACTCTCAGTACCCAGAGATTCGCTCTCAGTACCCAGGGATTGGCTCTCAGTACCCAGGGATTCGTTCTCAGTACCCAGGGTGCAGTACTCTGTGGCGTAATCCTCCACTGACCCCGATTCCAGGTGTAGCATCAGCAGTCTCGGAGGGGCTCTCCTTGGGGGAAATAACGTGCTGTATGATTACTTTTGATTATTTTGTATGAAACCCTTTTTTGTAAATTGAGAACAAATATTTGATAATGTTTAATGTGAAATGAATTGAAACTTACATTCTAGCTTTATTTCAGTTTCTTATTTTCTTTTTGCTTAAGTATGCCTATCACTCGTGAGTTCACAGCGCCATCTAGGGGCACGGGGCTTATCTGCATTTCACAACTAATCTCAGATCAGCTCAAGTTTGGTATGAACCCAAACCCAGCGTCTGAGGGACGTATTTTATCTCTGTCTGTGTTCATACTGCACTGGAGAGAGAGACTTACCTCATCACACACCTGGGAGACACACTGGTGACGGGTCAGGAAAAGAGCAGCACTCTGGAGTGATTCCACTGGTGCATTTATTACACTTAAACTGATTACATTACATTACATTACACACAAACCAACGTACTTACAATACCACTATATACCACAGAAATTAGTTGGAAATAACATTGTGCAAGTTAAATAAAAAATTTGACATTATGATTCAAAAATCAAAGGAAAATTTGTTCACATTAGCACAACATTTTATGATCCGTCCTAAGAAATCCTTAATGATTCAGTACATTTGTGGAGTATTTTTCAGAGACAGGTTATAGGGAGGTAGTTTCCTTGAAGATCATCTCCTGCAAACTGGGCACTCCCGAGATCCCTTCTGTCCCCAGTACTGCTGCAGACAGGCCTTACAGAAGCTGTGACTGCAACTCATGACATGTTTTGATATTATGATTTCAAAATCAACTGTATATGTGTTCATATAAGTGTGCCATTTCATGATCCGTCCTCAAAGATTCTCAAAGATTCAACACATTTGTGAAGTTTCTGGACGCCCCTTGGTTAGAAACTTACTGGAGCTGTGAAATTAGAGTGTTTTGATTTGCGGTTATCTCACTATGGTTGGCTGCTTGGCCACGCGCTGATGAGTGGATTTGTTTATGTAGTGGAGATTTACTCCAGGAAAGGGAATAACTAGCCTAGTAACATGACAACGTCATCTTCAGCGACTAAGAGGAGCTAACACCAAAAAAGTGTGAGATGAGAATCTCATCCTTCTTCCATGTAGATGAGATGAGGGTAGAATGGAGACAGTGGGAGCTGTTCTGATGTCTGTGAAGCTGCTGATTGTCAGTCACAGAAGCCACTGTGAAGGACACAGGTGCAGCCAAGCAGTCAGAACACCGGGAGTCTGTGTGGAAGCTGGCCTGGCTTCAGGACCGTCCCTACAAACCATGGAGAGCAGCCTAACTGATTCAAAGCTAAAGTTAGCCATCTCCACTGGATAACGAAACTCCTAAATATCCCATTCACAGAGCGGGATTTAAACAACTCTATTTCAGCCAGCTCGCTTAACAATGTTAAACTGATATATTTTATTCTCTCTTGCATCCTTTTTTCAGTGTTTCATTAGGAAATGGGAGTTGGGGGGGGGGGTGCCAAACTAAATGAATAAAATGCAATCGATGCCCCCCCCCAACCAAACACGATTGCAGCAGCACCCATCCACCCCACCAAACCCCCCCCCCCCCCCCCCCCCCCCCCCCCCCAACCAGGCCCCCGCTCACCCCCCCTGCCTACAATGAAATCCTGGGGGAAACACTGGACACCTTCAGTGGATCGGTACACACTGAACCAAGCCAGAAGAATGGAAACACTCTCTCAGTGAAGGAGTGTTTAAAAGTGTAGAGAGGAGTGTTGGTACTGGGGTCAGAGAATGACACCTCCCCCCTGTCCCAGTCCAGCTGCACTCTGACCCTCTGGGGTTCCCTCCGGACAGTGAGGGCTGTAGGTGAGGAGGTCAGGGCTGCGTATTTCCCTCTGAGCTGCAGTATACCCCACACTCCTGCTTCTGGGCTCAGATCCACATCCCCTTTCCTGCAGATGGACTCCGTAGCCACACCCACCACCCAGTCCTCACCCCCCACTTCTACATCCCAGCAGTGTCTCCCTGAGCTGAATCCCTCAGAGCCCAGCACACACCGCCACCCATCAAATCTCTCTGGATTATCAGGAACCTGCCGTCTCTCACCACTGAGTCTCACACTGGTCAGATCCTCAGACAGGGAGAGGTGGGGATGTGCTGTGTTTGGGTCCAGAGTCACAGGAGCTGAAGGGACAGAGAATGAGACGTCAGCAGAAGTGTAGTGTAGGCGGTAGTGTAGTACATTGGGTAAGGAGTTGGTCTTGTAAACTAAATGCTGCAGTAACCTAAAAGTCACAGGTTCGATTCCCCGGTAGGACACTGCTGTTATATCCTTGAGCAAGGTACTTAACCTGCATTGCTTCAGCATATATCCAGCTGTATAATTGGATACAATATAAATGCTGTGTAAAAAGTAGTGTAAGTCGCTCTGGATAAGAGCTTCTACTAAATTCCTGTAATGTAAAAAAGTAGTCACCACTGGTCAGCACAAAGGGAAACTGTGAGGCACAAATTGGGTTTCACAAAAACAACAATTGTAGCCTCAGATACATGTGTGAGACAAGCATCATAACTAAAAGCTAATAATATTTCATAAATCTCACATTGTATAATCCCTATAAGAGGGAGCAAGGCCTGTCAGTGTTTGTGCAGCTCCTGTCCTTCCCCTTAAATACAGTATCACTCTTAAAGCAGCATTTTATTATGAGCATCAGTGAGATTAAGGACTGGTGCTCAGTCTCTTCACTCCAGGGCTCTTACACAGACAGGACCAATATGACTCTGACTGGCTTTATCAGCTTGTGGAAAGGATGCTGAAGATTCCCCCTGTACAGTGACAATGTGGAGCTCCCTGCCACCAGTACTCACTGTATTGAACAGTCCCCAGCATCTTCTCCCACACTCTGTACTTCAGATTGCCCAGGTGCTTGGCCACATCAATCAGCGCTCCTGAGACCTTCTCTGGATCCGCCAGTGTGCACTGGGCTCTGCAATAATATTCAGGAGTCACTTGTGCTGTGGGCGTGGCTTCATTACCATAGAAGATTATCAGATCTTCATTCTATAAGAAAATGGCTCCATCCCGCCCAGCGTTCTGTCACACAGCCCCACTGGCTGCCAGATATGAAGCAGCCCGACCCCACTGAGGGACACACTAACACACAGGAGGAGGGGGGATTTATATTACAGGTAAAAATTCATTTAATTACTTTAGTATTTAAAAAAAACTTCCCTCTATATATAGTCATTATTAATGCTGCAGTAATTATTATAGAGAGAAACATTGCAAACACGTTCTGCAGTACCTCGCTGATAGAACACTACAGGGCTGATAAACTACTTTAGATATTTACCCTAATGAGAGAGGATAAAGTTTCTTACCTGTTTTGTGTGTCCTTGTAGCTCTGAAATAAGAGAGTGAATTATTATCACTGTAGCCAATACTATAGATAAAACACAGTAATGTCTGACTGTATGTTGCTGAACAAGCTTTAGATATGACACATGACACAGAAAAATATATGTGCTGCTTTATCATAGTTAAATATGTGTACAGTGTGTGGATTTAGAATGATGAGAAACTTTAAATCACACTTTTCCTGCAAAAAGGAGATTCTACTGCTTGATAAAGATTTGAAGAGATTTGATGATATTTGCAAGATTACATGAAAAGGTGGTTTAGAGAATATTATATTCCATAAATGAAGGTGTCAGAGCATTAACAGCAGTTTGTATAGAGTCCTTCCCAGAGTGAACTGGTCTTACCTGCAGGAATGAGACGTCTTCAGCTCCCAGCTCCTGTTCTATGGCTCGGATTTGTTCTGAAAGGGATGATATCTCTTCTGTCATCTTCTCTATCTTCTCTTTCATCATCTGACTCTTCTGCTCCTCTTCCTCCCTCAGTGCAGTGATCCTGGCTGCCTCTTCATCTTTTAGGAACTGCTGAAGTTTCTCAAACTCCATCTTTATCTGTCTCTCTGTGTGCTGGGCCTGGCTCTGGAATAAACATTATTCACCATCATTTCAGCACAATCACAAGCTGTATTTTCAACACTGTGATTTCAAGGCATCAGTACAGTACCTTGATGTGCTCTGCTGTTTGATCACAGATTAGTTTAACTTCATTAAAGGATTTTAGCTTCTCCTGCAGTGGAGCCAGTGCAGTCCTGAGTTTCTCCTGGAAAGAAAGGACAGAGTCCACACTTTACTGAGGAAACAGTCACACAGTGAACTTCACTGCCTACACAGACAGCACAAGAGCCCCTGCTCAGACAGAGGGGAGCCAGAATGGAGACTCTGGCCACTGCTGGTGTAAAAACAATGTGTTCACTGCGACACATATCAGTGTATTGCTTCTCTGTCAGGACATGCCAGGTACACAGGTATGCTTGTGCAAAATTGGAACACTAATATTCTGTTTGTATCGGCAAAATTAAACTTTTAACATGAAAATGTCTCTGGTTTAATGTGCTGTATTTTTAGAGTTACATTCAGCACATTAACAGTGATTTGCCCTCTAAGGCCGCATTGTGTCAGGCACATATATCTGAGGCATGAACTTTGACCCCTACTGTCCCATGCTGAGCACTGCTCCCTAACTCAGCTCTGAGAATGTCTCCACACTCCTGCCCCTCCCTGCTGTCTCTCTCTGTCAGTCATGTGACACATAGTCAGGATCTCAAACTGCAGTCAGGCCTGAGAACTAAAATGGCTCCTTTATCAGATCATAACTCTTAAGATATGCACTTCATTATTTATTAGATATTCAAAATTATGAAAAAATATTAAGATTTAATATTAATTATGTTTATGAAATTGTGTTTAAAGTTCAGTATGGGCTCAGTAGTTGACAGCAAAGCAAAGCCCACCTTTTTAAAAATCTGAGTAATTGCAATCATCATGACTTTTTAAATGAAATTTTATTTCTAAATATAAATTTAATAAAATAAATGACTAAAGACTAAAATTCTTTAAAAAGTTGAAGACTAAATTATATTTTAAATCAGTTACCTTATAGTCTTCTGCTGCCTCCTGAACTGGTAGCAGTTCATGGTTTGCATGTTTCCTTGAAGTTTGGCAGATCACACAAACGGGTATTTGATCCACCAAACAGAAGAGTTTGAGTTTCTCACTGTGCAGACTGCAGAGCACTTCAGATCCTGCTTTAGCTCTCTGACTTCTCTCCTTTAAGAAAACCTCACAGGTATTCCTCAGAGACAGGTTAGTGAAAGGAACCAGCATAGAAGATCTTCTCCTGCAAACTGGGCACTCCCGAGATCTCTTCTGTTCCCAGTACTGTTGCAGACAGGCCTTACAGAAGCTGTGACTGCAACTCAGGACAACAGGATCCCTGAAGATTTCAGAGCACACAGGACAGGAGAGCTCCTCTTCCAGGAGAGAAAATCCTGACGCCATTCTGTCTGTGTCTGTTCTGAGCTCGGTAATGGCTTCTGCTAATTCTGCAGTTTAGTTTCACTTTTACTTATTGCTGTTATGCAAAAACTGCAGATTAAAAAAGACAGACTTCAAATTAATTGCAAATCTCTGTTCTTCCCTGCCTGTTTTTATTCCTTATCAATATCTTTAGAAATTCCACAATTTTTGGTTAATATTCAGTGATTTCATATCATAAAATCCCCAGTGTAACTAAAGCGCCTGTGTGTGAGAAACTGTACTTCCCTCTTCCAGTTGGACACGCCTGATTATCAGAGACAGCACTTCCTGCAGGGGGCAGCATTGTACCACTGAGGTTTGAGTGGCTGATCTGCCAGCAGTTTTAGACCAGCCCTGTTCTTCAGGTTCGTTTTTATGTTGCATTCATTTCAACTCAAAGTCTTATTTAAAATCTGTTCTAATATACGCAGTCAATGCTAATAGTATAATCTTTTAGATATTTATATAAAAAGGTAAAAACAAAAAAAATCAATCCATCCTTCCATTATCTAACCCACTTATTCCTGGTTGGGATCGCAGGAGGAGCTGGAGCCTATCCCAGCATGCATTGGGCGAGAGGCAGGAATACACCCCCGTCAGTTTGCCAGTCCATCACAGGGCACACACACCATTCACTAGTGCACTCATACCTGAGGGGAAATTCAGATTCTCCCGTTAACCTCGGCTGCACGTGTTTGGACTGTGGAAGCAAACCCACGCAGACACGGGGAGAACATGCGTGAACAAGTTCTACCCACTGCACCACCGTGCCGTCCTTAATAAGCCTAATGAGAAATCAAGAGGGTTTCCCAGGAAGGTTTTACCTGATTCAGACACGTTTGTTCTCCGGGGTTAAAGTCATCGTTCGGCTCGTTGGACTGTTCAGGTTTGGGTGAGAGAGAGGAAATGAGAACAGACTGGAACCCGGTCTCACAGACCAGACAAGCGATCAGCCATGCTGGTGATTCCTCAGCTGATGTGTTCACTGCTAAACATTCTAATGAACCTTCATTTAAACAAGTTAGGTTGACTGAGCACACATTGCTCTTTTCCCCCCTCCCCCTAACCTGCTAGTCATTGGATTGAGGGAGGTAAATAACCTGGCTTGGGTGCGTAAATAACCTGATGCCCTCCAAAGCACATTTATTATTTTATTTATATTTTTGGGTATTTGCGTTTGGATCACCCAGTCCACCTATGAAAAGGTTATAGTCATTGGCTAACAGACAGTATGATGACACCCAGGCAGGGTTCTAATGCAGTTTTAGTGTGCAGTTCATATCTTGATATTCATCTCAGAAGCACTATGACAGCAGCTACAGCTGGAGACAACATTCACCGTTCTGCCTACATTAACACCAAAACATGAGTTTGAGGAGTAAAAATAGTCTTAGACAAGACTTTCCTCATGACTAAGCCTAACTCTGTCTTTGCCATATTACTCACAACTTTAGTGCCTATTTTAATGTACTATGGACTAAAAACATTAGGCTACCAGTGGTTTTAAAAAATTAAGCTTGATAAGACTTCACTCAATTTAACTACCATCCCTTCAGTTTTCACTCCAACACAACCAAAGCACACATTAACAGCTGGAGATTTCATTGAGCTGCTAATTAGTAGAATCAGATGTGCCAAAACAGGGTGGAAATGATAACCTACAGGGTGGTAAATCTCCAGGAACAGGGTTGTTTGCCACTGGTCCACACTGATTGGTCTGATAATAATGAGATTTCCTTGTAGTTAAATGGTTAATGATATTACTGTCCCAAAGGGGGCAGTAGAGAAAAGTTATGCAGGGTTGAAGACACAGCTGCAGTCATTGTAGTTGGATCATTTATTCACATTCCCCACCAGCCAAGAATCACTGCTTTACACAAACTGTAAATTTCACTGTTTTTCTTTTCTTTTAAACTTTCCTTCAAACTCCAGTTAGTTACTCCGCTCTTGTCTTAAGGAAACAAAACACAATAAGAAAAGTGTATTTTGCAAAAAAGAATTCCAATTTTCACACAGTGAATTATTTTACAAAGGAAAAAATGTCATAAGCGCTACATCCATATCGGAGAAATATCCTACTAAACATTCCTTAATGGAGTATAGTATAAAAACAAAGCCTTTCTAAGGTTGCAGTAAAACCTGTACCTTAATAAGCAATCATTTACAAGACAACTTAGGCAGTAATCAGCACAAGTAATGACATCTCAAAGTTAGTAATAATGGTCATAAACCTCATTAAGCAAACGAGGCCATAAGATGCCGGCGGACCGATCTGCTAAATTCGTTTTGGGAGAACAAGAACTGGAGACAATTTAACAAGCCCGTTTCCACGGAAACCAAATTATTGTGAACTTCCAGCCAGTTGGATCAGGAGTGTGTGAATGGCTGCGGTTCGGTCATGTGACTCGCCCTCGCTGTTTGCTGCTGAAAGCTCCACGGACGTGGTGGATATCAATGTGAAGCACAGCAGCGACTCCCAAACAGGATGCGCAGTCCACCCCTCATGAAACATGCAACCCCACACGTTCACGCACACGTCATGCTAACTGCATGTAGACTACCGCACACACAGCAGAGAAACTGCATGTAGACTACCGCACACAGTGCAGAGAAACTGCATGTAGACTACCGCACACACAGCAGAGAAACTGCATGTAGACTACCGCACACAGTGCAGAGAAACTGCATGTAGACTACCTCACACAGAGCAGAGAAACTGTATGTAAACTACCGCACACACAGCAGAGAAACTGCATGTAAACTACCGCACACAGGGCAGAGAAACTGTATGTAAACTACCGCACACACAGCAGAGAAACTGCATGTAAACTACCGCACACAGGGCAGAGAAACTGCACGAAGGCTACCTCACACAGAGCAGAGAAACTGCATGTAAACTACCGCACACAGGGCAGAGAAACTGCACGAAGGCTACCTCACACAGAGCAGAGACACTGCATGTAGACTATTGCTGACTGTCAGTCACAGAAGCCACTGTGAAGGACACAGGTGCAGCCAAGCAGTCAGAACACCGGGAGTCTGTGTGGAAGCTGGCCTGGCTTCAGGACCGTCCCTACAAACCATGGAGAGCAGTCTAACTGATTCAAAGCTAAAGTTAGCCATCTCCACTGGATAACAGAACTCCTAAATATCCCATTCACAGAGCGGGATTTAAACAACTCTATTTCAGACAGCTCGCTTAACGATGTTAAACTGATATATTTTATCCTCTCTTGCATCCTTTTTTCAGTGTTTCATTAGGAAATGGGAGTAACACATTACACATGTCCCATCAGGGATGACTGGGGGGTGCCAAACAAAGGGAGTAAATAAATGAATAAAATGCAATCGATGCCCCCCCCCCAACCAAACACGGTCGCAGCAGCACCCATCCACCCCACCAAACTAGCCCCTACCCCACACAGGCCCCCGCTCACCCCCCCCGCCTACAAATAAATCCTGGGGGAAACACTGGACACCTTCAGAGCACAGGTCCACATGAAACCAGGACAGAAGAATGGAAACACTCTCTCAGTGAAGGAGTGTTTAAAAATGTAGAGAGGAGTGTTGTCACTGGGGTCAGAGAATGACACCTCCCCCCTGTCCCAGTCCAGCTGCACTCTGACCCTCTGGGGTTTCCTCTGCACAGAGAGGGCTGTAGGTGGGAAGGTCAGGGCTTCATATTTCCCATTGAACAGCCGTATAATCCGCGCTCCTCTTTCTGGGGTCAGATCCACAAACCCTTTCCTGCTGATGGACTCTTTAGCCACACCCACCGCCCAGCCCTCAACCCTCACTTCTACATCCCAGCAGTGTCTCCCTGAGCTGAATCCCTCAGAGCCCAGCACAAATGGCCACACATCAAATCTCTCTGGATTATCAGGAACCTGCAGACTGTCACCACTGTATCTCACACAGGTCAGATCCTCAGACAGTGAGAGGTCGGGATGTGCTGTGTTTGGGTCCAGAGTCACAGGAGCTGAAGGGACAGAGAATGAGACGTCAGCAGAAGTGTAGTATAGGCGGTAGTGTAGTACATTGGGTAAGGAGTTGGTCTTGTAAACTAAATGCTGCAGTAACCTAAAAGTCACAGGTTAGATTCCCCGGTAGGACACTGCCGTTGTACCCTTGAGCAAGGTATTTAACCTGCATTGCAGCTGTATAATTGGATACAATGTAAAAGTTGTGTAAGTTGCTCTGGATAAGAGCTTCTGCTAAATGCCTGTGAAACAAAG
Source organism: Anguilla japonica (assembly GCA_025169545.1). NCBI lineage: Eukaryota > Metazoa > Chordata > Actinopteri > Anguilliformes > Anguillidae > Anguilla > Anguilla japonica. Next base: position 2,019,945 of record CM045888.1, read on the forward strand.
AAGTGAAGTCAGTACTGATCTGCACAAAGGGAAACCATCAGACACAATGGGCTCCTAATGATATAAACTGGGTTTCACTAAACTAACCATTATAGCCTCAGATACATGTAAGAGAAGCACCAGAACAAAAAGTTAATAATATTTGACAAGTCATATGTTGCATATATATGTTCATCTGTATAATTATTGTAAGAGGGTTCAAAGCCTGCCAGAATCTGTGCAGCTCCTGTCCTTCCCCTTAAATACAGTATCACTCTTAAAGCAGCATTTTATTATGAGCATCAGTGAGATTAAGGACTGGTGCTCAGTCTCTTCACTCCAGGGCTCTTACACAGACAGGACCAATATGACTCTGACTGGCTTTATCAGCTTGTGGAAAGGATGCTGAAGATTCCCCCTGAACAGTGACAATGTGGAGCTCCCTGTCCCCAGTACTCACTGTATTGAACAGTCCCCAGCATCTTCTCCCACACTCTGTACTTCAGATTGCCCAGGTGCTTGGCCACATCAATCAGCGCTCCTGAGACCTTCTCTGGATCCGCCAGTGTGCACTGGGCTCTGCAATAATATTCAGGAGTCACTTGTGCTGTGGGCGTGGCTTCATTACCATAGAAGATTATCAGCAGCAACATCAGATCATCATTCTATAAGAAAATGGCTCCATCCCTCCCAGCGTTCTGCCACACAGCCCCACTGGCTGCCAGACATGAAGCAGCCCGACCCCACTGAGGGACACACACACACAGGAGTGAGAGGGGATGGGGAGGATTGTTTCAGAGGGAAATATTAATTTAATTGCTTTAATATTTTAAAATGTTCCCTCTGTATATAATCATTATTATTGCTTTCAGTAATTATTATACAGAAACATTACAAATACATTCCACAATATACTACTGTTAGAACACTACAGTACTAATTAACTACTTTTCATATTTAACTGGAAGAGAGAGTATCTTGTTTGCTTACCTGCTTTGTGTGTCCTTGTAGCTCTGAAAAAAGATAGTGATTTATTATCACTGTATCCAATACTGTAGATAAACCACAGTAATATCTGGTAGTATGTTGCTGAACAAGCTTTAGATATGACACATGACAATAAATGCGGTGCTTTATCATAGTTAAATATGTCTACAGTGTGTGGATCTAAAATGATGAGAAACTTGAAATCAAATTTGCCTACAAAAAGGAGACTAATTCTACTGCTTGAAAAAGCTTTGAAAAGATTTGATGATATTAGCAAGTTTATATTTAAAGGTGGTTTAGAGAATACTATATTCTCTCAATAAATTCTATGCACTCTGCTCCTGCCGACTGGCTGAAGCTAAGCAAGTATGGGCTTGGTTAATACTTGGATGGGAGACCACCAAGGAATACTGAGTTGCTGCTGGAAGTGGTGTTGGTGGGCCAGCAGGGGGCAATCTTCCCTCTGGTCAAATAAACCCCAATGCCCCAGTGCAGAGACAGGGACACTGTGCTATAGGAGATGCCATCTTTTGGATGAAACGTTAAACCGAGGTCCTGACTCACTGTGGTCATTAAAGATCCCATGACACTTATCGCTAAAAGTATGGGGTTCCCGCTGTTCTGGCAAAATCCCAGATCTGGCTCTCACAAAACTTGCCACCAAATCATCCCCTGACTTAATTGGCTAAAATATGCTCTCTCCCTCTCCACCTTTGCTAATGCGTGGTGAGCTTTCTGGCACAAATGGCTGCCGTGCATCACCCCAGTGTGTGCTACACATTGGTGGTGGGTGAGGTGAGTTCCCCCTCACTGTAAAGCACTTTGAGCATTTGGAAAGGCGCTATATAAATGCAAGGATATTATTATTATTCTATAAATGAAGGTGTGTGAGCATTAACAGCAGTTTGTATAGAGTCCTGCAGACACAGAGTGAACAGGTCTTACCTGCAGGAATGAGACGTCTTCAGCTCCCAGCTCCTGTTCTATGGCTCTGATTTGTCCTGAAAGGGATGATATCTCTTCTGTCATCTTCTCAATCTTCTCCTTCAGCATCTGACTCTTCTGCTCCTCTTCCTCCCTCAGTGCAGTGATCCTGGCTGCCTCTTCATCTTTTAGGAACAGCTGAAGTTTATCGAACTCCATCTTTATCTGTCTCTCTGTGTGCTGGGCCTGGCTCTGGAATAAACATTATTCACCATCATTTCAGCACAATCCAGTGCTGTGTTTTCAAAACTGTGATTTAAAGGCATCAGTACAGTACCTTGATGTGCTCTGCTGTTTGATCACAGACTAGTTTCGCTGCATTAAAGGCTTTTAGCTTCTCCTGCAGTGGAGCCAATGCAGTCCTGAGTTTCTCCTGGAAAGAAATGACAGAGTTCACACTTTACTGAGGAAACAAACTGACAGTAAACTTCACTGCCCACACAGACAGCACAAGAGCCCCTGCTCAGACAGAGGGGAGACAGAATGGAGACTCGGGTCATAGCTTGTGTAAATGTAATGTGCTCACTAACACAAATATCAGTGCATTGCCTCTGTTGCATTGCCTATATTAATATTATTTTTACAAAAAACTTCAATTTAAAAACATTTTACGATGATAATGTCTCAAGTTTGATATGCTGTATCTTTAGAGTTACATTTGACACATTAACAGTAATCTGCCCTCTAAGGCCACATTGTGTCAGACACATATATCTGAGGCATGAACTTTGACCCCCTACTGTCCCATGCTGAGCACTGCTCCCTAACACAGCTCTGAGAATGTCTCCACACTCCTGCCCCTCCCTCCTGTCTCTCTGTCAGTCATGTGACACATAGTCATGGGCTCAAACATGCAAAACCTGAAAACTAAAATCGTTTTTTTCATTAGCTCATAACTCTTTAGATATGCACTATTTCATACGAAATTCTAAATTATGAAAATTAGTCATATTTAATATTAATTATATTTATGAAAAACATTTTAAAGTTCAGTATGGTCTCAGTAGATGACAGCATAACAAAGCCCAACTTTTAAAAAATCTGCGTAATTGCAATCATCTTTTCAACGACTTTTAAAATGAAATCTAATTTCTAAACATAAATTAAATAAATGGTACAAGTTTAAATTCTATTATAAATCAGTTACCTTATACTCTTCTGCTGCCTCCTGAACTGGTAGCAGTTCGTGGTTTGCATGTTTTCTTGAGGTTTGGCAGATAACACAGACGGGTATTTGATCCACTAAACAGAAGAGCTTGAGTTTCTCACTGTGCAGACTGCAGAGCACTTCAGATCCTGCTTTAGCTCTCTGACTTCTCTCCTTTAAGAATGCCTCACAGGCATTCCTCAGAGACAGGTTACGGGGAGGTAGGTCCTTTGAAGATCTTCTCCTGCAAACTGGGCACTCCCGATATCCCTTCTGTTCCCAGTACTGCTGCAGACAGGCCTTACAGAAGCTGTGACTGCAGCTCAGGAGAACAGGATCCCTGAAGATTTCAGTGCATACAGGACAGGAGAGCTCCTCTTCCAGGAGAGAAGATCCAGACGCCATTCTGTCTCTGTTGGTTTTGAGCTCAGTAATGATTTCTGCTAAATCTGTAGTTTAGTTTCACTTTCGCTTACTTCTAATACAAAATCTGCAGATTAAAAAAGACAGAATTTAATTGAGTCCCAAATCTCTGTTCTTCCCTGCCTGTTTTTATTCCTTAGGCTATATATTTAGAAAAATATCTTAATTTCTGAAAATATACAGTGAAATCATATCATAAGATCCCCAGTGTAACTGAAGCACCTGTCTGTGAGATACTGTACTTCCCTCTTCCTATTAGACACACCTAATAATCAGAGACAGCACTTCCTGCAGGGGGCAGCATTGTAACACTGAGGTTTGAGTGGCTGATCTGCCAGCAGTTCTACACCAGCCCTGTTCTTCAGGTTCGTTTTTATGTTGCATTCATTTCAGCTCAAAGTCTTATTTAAAATCTGTTCTAATATACGCAGTCAATGCTAATAGTATAATCTTTTAGATATTTATATAAAAAGGTAAAAACAAAAAAAATCAATCCATCCTTCCATTATCTAACCCACTTATTCCTGGTTGGGATCGCAGGAGGAGCTGGAGCCTATCCCAGCATGCATTGGGCGAGAGGCAGGAATACACCCCCGTCAGTTTGCCAGCCCATCACAGGGCACACACACCATTCACTAGTGCACTCATACCTGAGGGGAAATTCAGATTCTCCCGTTAACCTCGGCTGCAGGTGTTTGGACTGTGGAAGCAAACCCACGCAGACACGGGGAGAACATGCGTGAACAAGTTCTACCCACTGCACCACCGTGCCGTCCTTAATAAGCCTAATGAGAAATCAAGAGGGTTTCCCAGGAAGGTTTTACCTGATTCAGACACGTTTGTTCTCTGGGGTTAAAGTCATCGTTCGGCTCATTGGACTGTTCAGGTTTGGGCGAGAGAGAGGAAATGAGAACAGACTGGAACCCGGGCTCACAGACCAGACAAGCGATCAGCCATGCTGGTGATTCCTCAGCTGATGTGTTCACTGCTAAACATTCTAATGAACCTTCATTTAAACAAGTTAGGTTGACTGAGCACACATTCCTCTTTCCCCCCCTCCCCCTAACCTGCTAGTCATTGGATTGAGGGAGGTAAATAACCTGGCTTGTGTGCGTAAATACCCTGATGCCCTCCAAAGCACATTTATTATTTAATTTATATTTTTGGGTATTTGTGTTTGGATCACCTGGTCCACCTATGAAAGGGTTATAGTCATTGGCTAACAGACAGTATGATGACACCCAGACAGAGTTCTAATGCAGATTTAGTGTGCAGTTCATATCTTGATATTCATCTCAGAAGCACTATGACAGCAGCTACAGCTGGAGACAACATTCACCGTTCTGCCTACATTAACACAAAAACATGAGTTTGAGGAGTAAAAATAGTCTTAGACAAGACTTTCCTCACGACTAAGCCGAACTCTTTCTTTGGAATATTACTCCCATCTTTAGTGCCTGTTTTACTTGCACTAAAAGACTAAAAGCATTAGGCTACCAGTGGTTTAAAAAAAACTAAGCTAGATAAGATTTCACTCAATTTAACTACCAGTGTTTTCAGTCAAAAACAAAGCACAACTCATTGAACAGCCAGAGATCTCAATGAGCTGCTAATTAGTAGAATCAGATGTGCCAAAACAGGGTTGAAATGAAACCCTGCAGGATGGTAATCACCACCCTGCTGAAGACCGAGCCACCTGTCACTGATGATGATGATGATGATGATGATGATGATGTTGATGGTTTATTGGGGGGGGGGTGTCACTTCCCTGTTGATAATAAAGGGTTCATTACTTCTAGGGTGTGTAATTTTCACAGTTTATTCTCTACTCTGTTCAGGGAGGGGGTGTTTGTCGTTGCTCAGTGATGAGGACCGAGAGGCTCAGTTGTGTCTGTGTGGAGTTTAAAGGAAAGCAGCGCACAGCAGACAGACAGAGAGCTGAGGGGAGCAGACTGGGGGGGGGGGGCGGCTGTGGAGGGACTGTGAATATAAAGATCTCGCTGTGGGGGGAGGATGGTGCGCTCGGACTCACACACACAGACACTCACACACAGGCCAGCGTGGGGCCCCATAGGGGCCCAGAGCCCACAGGAGCCCCAGTGCTCTCTCACACTCACGCACAGGCCAGCGTGGGGCCCTGTGAGGGCCCAGAGCCCCCAGGAGGCCCAGTGCTCTCTCACACTCACACACAGGCCAGCATGGGGCCCCATAGGGGCCCAGAGCCCACAGGAGACCCAGTGCTCTATCACACTCACACACAGGCCAGCATGGGGCCCCATAGGGGCCAAGAGCCCACAGGAGCCCCAGTGCTCTCTCACACTCACACACAGGCCAGTGTGGGACCCCCTGAGGGCCCAGAGCCCACAGGAGACCCAGTGCTCTCTCACACTCACACACCTGGTAGAGCCAGGGCTTCACCCAACACCTCAGCACTGCTTCAGGCGCCCTCTTGTGGACACAGTGAGTATGACCACAGACGTTTCCTTCACTCTCAGAGTTCACAGCGCCACTTGGGGGCACTGGGCTTATCTGCATTTCTCAACTGATCTCAGATCAGCTCAAGTAAGCATGGAATGAACCCAAACCCAGCGTATGAGGGGAGAATTTGTCTCTGTCTGTGTTCACACTGCACTGGAGAGAGAGACTTACCTCATCACACACCTGGGAGACACACTGGTGACGGGTCAGGAAAAGAGCAGCACTCTGGAGTGATTCCACTGGTGCATTTATTACACCTCAACTGATTACACACAAACCCACATACTTATAATACCATGATATACCACAGTAATTAGTTGGCAATAACATTGTGAAGTTACAGAAAAAAATTTGACATTATGATTTCAAAATCAACTGCAAATGTGTTCATATAAGTGCGCCATTTTATAATCCATCCTCAAAGATTCTCGAAGATTCAACACATTTGTGGAGTTTCTGGACACCCCTTGGTTAGAAACTTACTGGAGCTGTGAAATTAGAGTGTTTTGATTTGCGGTAATCTCACTATGGTTGGCTGCTTGGCCATGCGCTGACGAGTGGATTTGTTTATGTAGTGGAGATTTACTCCAGGAAAGGGAATAACGAGCCTAGTAACATGACAACGTCATCTTCAGAGACTAAGAGGAGCTAACACCAAAAAGTGTGAGATGAGCATCTCATCCTTCTTCCATGTAGATGAGATGAGGGTAGAATGGAGACAGTGGGAGCTGTTCTGATGTCTGTGAAGCTGCTGATTGTCAGTCAGGGAAGCCACTGTGAAGGACACAGGTGCAGCCAAGCAGTCAGAACACCGGGAGTCTGTGTGGAAGCTGACCTGGCTTCAGGACCGTCCCTACAAACCATGGAGAGCAGTCTTACTAATTCAAAGCTAAAGTTAGCCATCTTCATTGGATAGCGGAAATCCTAAATATTCCATTCGCAGAATGGGGTTTAAACAACTCCATTTCAGACAGTTTCCTTAACAAAGTTAAACGGATATATTTTGTTGTCTTTTGCATCCTTTCTTCAGTGTTTCATTAGGAAATGGGAGTGGGGGGGGGTGCCAAACAAACGGAATAAATAAATGAATAAAATGCAATCGATGCCCTCCCCCAACCAAACACGGTCACAGCAGCACCCATCCACCCCCCACCAAACCCCCCCCCCCCCCCCCCCCCCCCCCCCCCCCCCCAACCAGGCCCCCGCTCACCCCCCTGCCTACAATGAAATCCTGGGGGAAACATTGGACACCTTCAGTGGATCGGTACACACTAAACCAGGCCAGAAGAATGGAAAGACTCTCTCAGTGAAGGAGTGTTTAAAAGTGTAGAGAGGAGTGTTGTCACTGGGGTCAGAGAATGACACCTCCCCCCTGTCCCAGTCCAGCTGCACTCTGACCCTCTGGAGTTCCCTCTGCACAGTGAGGGGTGTAGTTGGGGAGCTCAGGGCTTCATAACGCTGAAAGCGCCGCTGTATACTCCACACTCCTCCTGCTGGGCTCGCATTCACAGGCCCTTTCCTGCTGATGGAATCTTTAGCCACACCCACCGCCCAGTGCTTACCCCCCACTTCTACATCCCAGCAGTGTCTCCCTGAGCTGAATCCCTCAGAGCCCAGCACACACCGCCACCCATCAAATCTCTCTGGATTATGAGGAACCTGCTGACTCTCATCACTGCGTCTCACACTGGTCAGATCCTCAGACAGTGAGAGGTCGGGATGTGCTGTGTTTGGGTCCAGAGTCACAGGAGCTGAAGGGACAGAGAATGAGACGTCAGCACTGATCTGCACAAAGAGAAACCATAGACAAAATGGGCTCCTAATGATATAAACTGGGTTTCACAAAAAAAGCCACAATAGCCTCAAATACATGTGTGAGAGAAGCAGCAGAATGTATAAGAAACAATATTTCATAAGTCTCACATTGTATAGTCCCTATTAGAGGGAGCAAAGCCTGTTAGTGTTTCTGTAGTCTGGACGAACGCATGTACTTTCCGGGGCAAAAGGGAGGAGCCTCTGCTGCGCGGAGCCAGCGGCGGCTTCCCTATTGGTTAATTGAACTGTCTGTCTCAGTGTGCCGGTTCTCCCTCCGCCCCCCCCCCCCCCCCCCCAACTATCCCGGGAAGGTTGCCTCCTTTGTTTGTGCCTAGAACTTCAAGGCTTCAGCCAGGCTCTGTTGAGCAAAGTGAAAAAAGAGACTGGCTCGTGAGGCTAGTGTTTGTGTAGCTCCTGTCCTTCCCCTGAAATACAGTATCACTCTTAAAGCAGCATTTTATTATGAGCATCAGTGAGATTAAGGACTGGTGCTCAGTCTCTTCACTCCAGGGCTCTTACACAGACAGGACCAATATGACTCTGACTGGCTTCATCAGCTTGTGGAAAGGATGCTGAAGATTCCCCCTGTACAGTGACAATGTGGAGCTCCCTGCCCCCAGTACTCACTGTATTGAACAGTCCCCAGCATCTTCTCCCACACTCTGTACTTCAGATTGCCCAGGTGCTTGGCCACATCAATCGGCGCTCCTGAGACCTTCTCTGGATCCGCCAGTGTGCACTGGTCTCTGCAATAATATTCAGGAGTCACTTGTGCTGTGGGCGTGGCTTCATTACCATAGAAGATTATGAGCAGCAACATCAGATCTTCATTCAATAAGATAATGGCTCCATCCCTCCCAGCATTCTGGGGATTTATATTAGAGGTAAATATTCATTTACCTTATCATTACTTTAGTATTGAAGTCATTGTTAATGCTGAAGTAATTAATATAGAGAGAGAAACATTGCAAACACATTCCACAATACCTCACTGATAGAACATTATAGAGCTACTTTTGATATTTAACCTGATGACAGAAGATGCAGTTTGCTTACCTGTTTTGTGTGACCTTGTAGCTCTGAAATAAGGAGAGTGACTTGTTATCACTGTAAACAAAACTGTAGATAAACCACAGTAATATCTGTTTCTGAACAAGCTTTAGACATGACACATGACACAGAAAAATAAACGTGCAGCTTTATCATAGTTAAATATGTGTACAGTGTGTGGATTTAGAATGATGAGAAACACACTTTTCCTGCAAAAAGGATACCGTAATTCTACTGCTTGATAAAGATTTGAAGAGATTTGATATTTGCAAGATTACATGAAAAGGTGGTTTAGAGAATATTATATTCCATAAATGAAGGTGCGAGAGCATTAACAGCAGTTTGTATAGAGTCCTTCCCAGAGTGAACAGGTCTTACCTGCAGGAATGAGACGTCTTCAGCTCCCAGCTCCCGTTCTATGGCTCTGATTTGTTCTGAAAGCGATGATATCTTTTTTGTCATCTTCTCAATCTTCTCCTTCATCATCTGACTCTTCTGCTCCTCTTCCTCCCTCAGTGCAGTGATTCTGGCTGTCTCTTCATCTTTTAGGAACTGCTGAAGTTTCTGAAACTCCATCTTTATCTGTCTCTCTGTGTGCTGGGCTTGGCTCTGGAATAAACATTATTCACCATCATTTCAGCACAGTCCAGTTCTGCATTTTCAACACTGTGATTTAAAGGCCTCAGTACAGTACCTTGATGTGCTGTGCTGTTTGATCACAAACTAGTTTCACTGCATTAAAGGATTTTAGCTTCTCCTGCAGTGGAGCCAGTGCAGTCCTGAGTTTCTCCTGGAAAGAAATGACAGAGTCCACATTTTACTGAGGAAACAGTCACACAGTAAACTTCACTGCCTACACAGACAGCACAAGAGCCCCTGCTCAGACAGAGGGGAGCCAGAATGGAGACTCTGGCCACTGCTGGTGTAAAAACAACGTGTTCACTGCGACACATATCAGTGTATTGCTTCTTTGTCAGGACATGCCAGGTAAACAGGTATGCTTGTGCAAAATTGGAACACTAATATTCTGTTTGTATCGGCAAAATTAAACTTTTAACATGAAAATGTCTCTGGTTTAATGTGCTGTATTTTTAGAGTTACATTTGACACATTAAGAGTGATCTGCCCTCTAAGGCCGCATTGTGTCAGGCACATATATCTGAGGCATGAACTTTGACCCCTACTGTCCCATGCTGAGCACTGCTTCCTAGCACAGCTCTGAGAATGTCTCCACACTCCTGCCCCTCCCTCCTGTCTCTCTGTCAGTCATGTGACACATAGTCAGGATCTCAAACTGCAGTCAGGCCTGAGAACTAAAATGGCTCCTTTATCAGATTATAACTCTTAAGATATGCACTTCATTATTCATTAGAAATTCAAAATTATGAAAAAATATTAAGATTTAATATTAATTATGTTTATGAAATTGTGTTTAAAGTTCAGTATGGCCTCAATAGTTGACAGCAAAACAAAGCCCACCTTTTTAAAAATCTGAGTAATTGCAATCATCATGACTTTTTAAATGAAATTTAATTTCTAAATATAAATTTAATAAAATAAATGACTAAAGACTAAATTATATTTTAAATCAGTTACCTTATAGTCTTCTGCTGCCTCCTGAACTGGTAGCAGTTCATGGTTTGCATGTTTTTTTGAAGTTTGGCAGATCACACAGACGGGTATTTGATCCTCCAAACAGAAGAGTGTTAGTTTCTCAGTGTGCAGACTGCAGAGCACTTCAGATCCTGCTTTAGCTCTCTGACTTCTCTCCTTTAAGAATGCCTCACAGGTATTCATCAGAGACAGGTTAGGGAGAGGATGTTCCTTTGAAGATCTTCTCCTGCAAACTGGGCACTCCCAAGATCCCTTCTGTTTCCAGTACTGCTGCAGACAGGCCTTACAGAAGCTGTGGCCACAGCTCAGGAGAACAGGATCCCTGAAGATTTCAGAGCACACAGGACAGGAGAGCTCCGCTTCCAGGAAAGAAGATCCAGACGCCATTCTGTCTCTGTTGGTTTTGAGCTCAGTACTGATTTCTGCTAAATCTGTAGTTTAGTTTCACTTTCACTTACTTCTAATACAAAATCTGCAGATTAAAAAAGACAGAATTTAATTGAGTCCCAAATCTCCGTTCTTCCCTGCCTTTTTTTATTCCTCAGGCAAAATCTTCAGAAATTCCTAAATTTCTGAAAAATATACATTGAAATCATATCATTAGATCCCCAGCGTAAGTAATGTGCCTGTGTGTGAGAAACCGTACTTCCCTCTTCCTGTTAGACACGCCTGATTATCAGAGACAGCACTTCCTGCAGGGGGCAGCATTGTACCGCTGAGGTTTGATTGGCTGATCTGACAGCAGCTCTACACCAGCCCTGTTCTTCAGGTTCTGTCAGTTCTCTCTCATGTGTGTTAATCCAAATGGAATCTCATTCCCCAGCTAATCTCAAGCACACACCCTCCCTTACAAACAGGATTCACACACAGGTCCAGAGCTGGAATCTAAAATCCATTCCTCTTTATAATATCCTCACTGATCCAGGTAATGGAGAGAGCTGTGCTTTAGAATAGGTCATTACAGCACTGATGAAGCTAAAAGAGAGAGCTGTGCTTTAGAGTAGGTCATTACAGCACTGATGAAGCTAAAGGAGAGAGCTGTGCTTTAGAATAGCTAATCTACAGCACTGATGAAGCTAAAGGAGAGAGCTGTGCTTTAGAATAGCTCATCTACAGCACTGATGAAGCTAAAGGAGAGAGCTGTGCTTTAGAGTAGGTCATTACAGCACTGATGAAGCTAAAGGAGAGAGCTGTGCTTTAGAATAGCTCATCTACAGCACTGATGAAGCTAAAGGAGAGAGCTGTGCTTTAGAGTAGGTCATTACAGCACTGATGAAGCTAAAGGAGAGAGCTGTGCTTTAGAATAGCTCATCTACAGCACTGATGAAGCTAAAGGAGAGAGCTGTGCTTTAGAGTAGGTCATTACAGCACTGATGAAGCTAAAGGAGAGAGCTGTGCTTTAGAATAGCTCATCTACAGCACTGATGAAGCTAAAGGAGAGAGCTGTGCTTTAGAGTAGGTCATTACAGCACTGATGAAGCTAAAGGAGAGAGCTGTGCTTTAGAATAGCTCATCTACAGCACTGATGAAACTAAAGGAGAGAGCTGTGCTTTAGAATAGCTCAGCTACAGCACTGATGAAGCTAAAGGAGAGAGCTGTGCTTTAGAATAGCTCATCTACAGCACTGATGAAGCTAAAGGAGAGAGCTGTGCTTTAGAGTAGGTCATTACAGCACTGATGAAGCTAAAGGAGAGAGCTGTGCTTTAGAATAGCTCATCTACAGCACTGATGAAGCTAAAGGAGAGAGCTGTGCTTTAGAATAGCTCAGCCACAGCACTGATGAAGCTAAAGGAGAGAGCTGTGCTTTAGAATAGCTCATCTACAGCACTGATGAAACTAAAGGAGAGAGCTGTGCTTTAGAATAGCTCATCTACAGCACTGATGAAACTAAAGGAGAGAGCTGTGCTTTAGAATAGCTCAGCCACAGCACTGATGAAGCTAAAGGAGAGAGCTGTGCTTTAGAATCGCTCATCTACAGCACTGATGAAACTAATGGAGGTGAGAGGGTGAGAGTGAAGGAGTGCAGAGGTGAGAGAGTGGGGGGGGGGGGCAAGGGGTGCAGGCAGAGGGCCTAAATAGAGAGGGGGGAGGTGAAGCAGGTGCTGGAGTGTGGACTATTTGGTTTCTCATGGTGTTGGAGAGAGCTTGTCGATTTAGTGAATGTGTCTCTTATGTCTTCCAGGAGTAACACCATGGTTGGCATCAGTGGTCTGTGCTTGGCTTGCCTCTGCTGGGTCCGCATTGCTATTGGCTGAGTATTTCTGTCACAAGGTACACCAGGATGTGCCCAAGTGCAGAGACACGCAGTGAAACTCTAAAAGTCTTTACCTGAATCGTAGGCAAAAATACACAAAAAACACAGGAGGTAAAAAAACACAAGAATAAACACAATAAACTGGGGAAAAACAAGAGAACTCAGTCATAAACTTCATGACCGTGAAATGCACTTTTGTACGTCGCTTTGAATAAAAGCGTCTGCTAAATAAATTAAATGTAATGTAAAAAGGCACCAGAAGCTCAAAACATGCAGGGTGGGTTAGAACTGGGGAAGGTCACACTCAGACTCAGCAGAGACACTAGAGAAACAGGGAACGTACATAAATCAGACCTCACCTGCAGACAATCACCTGAACGAGCAGAGACCAGGAAACTAACAAGAACCAATAATCAACTCATCAGTCTCAGACGAGACACGAAACGCAAGCAAAAGTGGGGAAGTGGAATTCCATGCCCACAAACATTAGAAACTCAGGAAGCTTTGCAGTGTTTCAAACCAGCCTCAAGCTTTGGCTAAAGTCAGTACAAATGTGCCAGCACTAATGATTGCCTTGTTTTTATCATACATACCATACGGTTTTTATCATACTTATCATACTGATTTTAACTATCTCACATTGATGGACTTTCATGTATTATGCTGTTTTATGAAGTGTATTTGCTGTTTTGTGGTTGTCATTTGTATACCTGCCCAGGGACAACAGATGTAAATTAGCTGCTAGCTAACTCTGGTGCAATTACCTTTTATAATTGTGCACTGTCCCTGTAAAAATAAACAATAAAATAAATAAATAAAAAATAAATAAACAGGCGTCCTCTGGTGGCCAAGAGGGGAAACTTGTGTCAGATGGAAACACGGAGGCCAGACTATCGCCTCAACCAACACATTTTGGGATGGGGGCAGCTGTTGTGGCCCCCAGGCTAGGAGGGGCTCTTCATGGGGGAGTGCTGTGTGATTAATTTTGATTATTTTGTATGAAACCCTTTTTTGTAAAGTGAGAAAAATTAACTTTTGATAATGTTTAATGTGAAATGAATTGAAACTTACATTCTAGCTTTATTTCAGTTTCTTATTTTCTATTTGCTTAAGTATGCCTATCACTCGTGAGTTCACAGCGCCATCTAGGGGCACTGGGCTTATCTGCATTTCACAACTAATCTCAGATCAGCTCAAGTTTGGTATGAACCCAAACCCAGCATATGAGGGACGTATTTTGTCTCTGTCTGTGTTCATACTGCACTGGAGAGAGAGACTTACCTCATCACACACCTGGGAGACACACTGGTGACGGGTCAGGAAAAGAGCAGCACTCTGGAGTGATTCCACTGGTGCATTTATTACACCTCAGCTGATTACACACAAACCCACATACTTACAATACCACTATATACCACAGTAATTAGTTGGAAATAACATTGTACAAGTTACATAAACAATTTGACATTATGATTCAAAAATCAAAGGAAAATTTGTTCACATTAGCACAACATTTTATGATCCGTCCTAAGAAATCCTCAATGATTCAGTACATTTGTGGAGTATTCCTCAGAGACAGGTTATAGGGAGGTAGTTCCCTTGAAGATCTTCTCCTGCACACTGGGCACTCCCGAGATCCCTTCTGTATCCAGTACTGCTGCAGACAGGCCTTACAGAAGCTGTGACTGCAACTCATGACATGTTTTGATATTACGATTTCAAAATCAACTGTAAATGTGTTCATATAAGTGCGCCATTTTATGATCCGTCCTCAAAGATTCTCGAAGATTCAACACATTTGTGGAGTTTCTGGACACCCCTTGGTTAGAAACTTACTGGAGCTGTGAAATTAGAGTGTTTTGATTTGCGATTATCTCACTATGGTTGGCTGCTTGGCCATGCGCTGAAGAGTGGATTTGTTTATGTAGTGGAGATTTACTCCAGGAAAGGGAATAACGAGCCTAGTAACATGACAACGTCATCTTCAGAGACTAAGAGGAGCTGACACCAAAAAACCGTGAGATGAGCATCTCATCCTTCTTCCATGCAGATGAGATGAGGGTAGAATGGAGACAGTGGGAGCTGTTCTGATGTCTGTGAAGCTGCTGATTGTCAGTCACAGAAGCCACTGTGAAGGACACAGGTGCAGCCAAGCAGTCAGAACACCGGGAGTCTGTGTGGAAGCTGGCCTGGCTTCAGGACCGTCCCTACAAACCATGGAGAGCAGTCTAACTGATTCAAAGCTAAAGTTAGACATCTCCACTGGATAACGAAACTCCTAAATATCCCATTCACAGAGCGGGATTTAAACAACCTTATTTCAGCCAACTCACTTAACAAAATTAAACTGATATATTTTATTGTCTTTTGCATCCTTTCTTCAGTGGTTTATTAGGAAATGGGAGTGGGGGTTTGCCAAACTAAGGGAATAAATAAATGAATAAAATGCAATCGATGCCCCCCCCAACCAAACACAATCGCACAGCAGCACCCATCCACCCCACCAAACTAGCCCCCCCCCCCCCCCCACCCAGGCCCCCGCTCACCCCCCCTGCCTACAGTGAAATCCTGGGGGAAACACTGGACACCTTCAGTGGATCGGTACACATAAAACCAGGACAGAAGAATGGAAACACTCTCTCAGTGAAGGAGTGTTTAAAAGTGTAGAGAGGAGTGTTGGTACTGGGGTCAGAGAATGACACCTCCCCCCTGTCCCAGTCCAGCTGCACTCTGACCCTCTGGGGTTTCCCCTGCACAGTGAGGGCTGTAAGTGGGGAGGTCAGGGCGATGTATTTCCCATAGTACTGATCTATACCCCACAGTCCTTCTGCTGGGCTCAGACGCACAGCCCCTTTCCTGCTGAAGGACTCTTTCGCCACACCCACCACCCAGACCTCACCCCCCACTTCTACATCCCAGCAGTGTCTCCCTGAGCTGAATCCCTCAGAGCCCAGCACACACCGCTCCCCATCAAATCTCTCTGGATTATCAGGAACCTGCTGTCTCTCACCACTGCATCTCACACTGGTCAGATCCTCAGACAGTGAGAGCTCAGGATGTGCTGTGTTTGGGTCCAGAGTCACAGGAGCTGAAGGGACAGAGAATGAGACGTCAGCAGAAGTGTAGTATAGGTGGTAGTGTAGTACATTGGGTAAGGAGTTGGTCTTGTAAACTAAATGCTGCAGTAACCTGAAAGTCACAGATTAGATTCCCCGGTAGGACACTGCTGTTGTACCCTTGAGCAAGGTTCTTAACCTGCATTGCAGCTGTATAATTGGATGCAATGTAAAAGTTGTGTAAGTTGCTCTGGATAAGAGCTTCTGCTAAATGCCTGTGAAGCAAAGAAGTGAAGTCAGTACTGATCTGCACAAAGGAAACCGTCAGACACAATGGGCTCCTAATGATATAAACTGGGTTTCACAAACAAGCATTATAGCCTCAGATACATGTGAGAGAAGCACCAGAACTAAAAGTTAATAATATTTGACAAGTCATATGTTGTATATATATGTACATCTGTATAATTATTGTAAGAGGCTTCAAAGCCTGCCGGTATTTGTGCAGCTCCTGTCCTTCCCCTTAAATACAGTATCACTCTTAAAGCAGCATTTTATTATGAGCATCAGTGAGATTAAGGACTGGTGCTCAGTCTCTTCACTCCAGGGCTCTTACACAGACAGGACCAATATGACTCTGACTGGCTTTATCAGCTTGTGGAAAGGATGCTGAAGATTCCCCCTGTACAGTGACAATGTGGAGCTCCCTGCCCCCAGTACTCACTGTATTGAACATTCCCCAGCATCTTCTCCCACACTCTGTACTTCACATTGCCCAGGTGCTTGGCCACATCAATCAACGCTCCTGAGACCTTCTCTGGATCTGCCAGTGTGCACTGGGCTCTGCAATAATGTTCAGGAGTCACTTGTGCTGTGGGCGTGGCTTCCTTACCATAGAAGATTATCAGAAGCAACATCAGATCTTCATTCTATAAGAAAATGGCTCCATCCCTCCCAGCATTCTGCCACACAGCCCCACTGGCTGCCAGATATGAAGCAGCCCGACCCCACTGAGGGACACACACACACAGAAGTGAGAGGGGATGGGGAGTATTGTTTCAGAGGGAAATATTAATTTAATTGCTTTAATTGCATATTGCATATTCTACTCCTGGCGGGGTCCCCCCAATACACACCACTGCCTTTTTACTCACTGTCTGCTATATTGCAAATTTCCTAACTGCCGTTTCCACCTTCTTCCCCACGCTGCCGGCGGGGCTCTTGCCCCAACCCTCGAGACTGCTTCGAGAGTCGTCTGGTCTCCCCCACCTCTGCGGTCATTGCCTCCACCCTGCCCACACCTGCCGCCACCTGCTGTTCCCCATCACCGCCACCCGGCCCCACCCATCATCTGAGCCACACCACCTATCATATCTTGTGCATAAACTGGCTGACATGCTGGTCACCAGTCGGCACCCTGAGCCGACCAGAGGAGGATGGGTTTCCCCCTTGAGCCTGGTTCCTTCCAAGGTTTCTCCCCATCTGCCACAGGGAGTTTTTCCTTGCCACTGTTGCCTTAGGCTTGCTCCTGTGGGGGTTTAGGCTAGGGTTGTCTGTAAAGCGTATTGTGACAACTGTTGTAAAATACGCTATACAAATCAAATTTGATTGATTGATTAATATATCAAAATGTTCCCTCTGTATATAATCATTATTATTGCTTTCAGTAATTATTATACAGAAACATTACAAATACATTCCGCAATATACTACTGTTAGAACACTACAGTACTAATTAACTACTTTTCATATTTAACTGGAAGAGAGAGTATCTTGTTTGCTTACCTGCTTTGTGTGTCCTTGTAGCTCTGAAAAAAGATAGTGATTTATTATCACTGTATCCAATACTGTAGATAAACCACAGTATTATCTGGTAGTATGTTGCTGAACAAGCTTTAGATATGACACATGACAATAAATGTGGTGCTTTATCATAGTTAAATATGTCTACAGTGTGTGGATCTAGAATGATGAGAAACTTGAAATCAAATTTGCCTACCAAAAGGAGACTAATTCTACTGCTTGAAAAAGCTTTGAAAAGATTTGATGATATTAGCAAGCTCACATTTAAAGGTGGTTTAGAGAATACTATATTCTCTCAATAAATTCTATGCGCTCTGCTCCTGCCGACTGGCTGAAGCTAAGCAGGTGTGGGCTTGGTTGGTACTTGGATGGGCGACCACCAGGGAATACTGAGTTGCTGCTGGAAGTGGTGTTGGTGGGCCAGCAGGGGGCAATCTTCCCTCTGGTCAAATAAACCCCAATGCCCCAGTGCAGAGACAGGGACACTGTGCTATAGGAGGTGCCGTCTTTCGGATGAAACGATAAACCGAGTTCCTGACTCACTGTGGTCATTAAAGACCCCATGACACTTGTCGCTAAAAGTAGGGGCTTCCCAGTGTCCTGGCAAAATCCCAGATCTGGCTCTCGCAAAATTTGGCACCAAATCATCCCCTGACTTAATTGGCTAAAATATGTTCTCTCCCTCTCCACCTTCGTTAATATGTAGTGAGCTTTCGGGTGCAAAATGGCTGCCGTGCATCACCCAGGTGGGTGCTGCACATCGGTGGTGGGTGAGGTGAGTTCCCCCTCACTGTAAAGCACTTTGAGCATTTGGAAAGGTGCTATATAAATGCAAGGATATTATTAATATTCTATAAATTAATGTGTGTAAGCATTAACAGCAGTTTGTATAGAGTCCTGCAGACACAGAGTGAACAGGTCTTACCTGCAGGAATGAGACGTCTTCAGCTCCCAGCTCCTGTTCAATGGCTCTGATTTGTTCTGAAAGGAATGATATCTCTTCTGTCATCTTCTCAATCTTCTCCTTCATCATCTGACTCTTCTGCTCCTCTTCCTCCCTCAGTGCAGTGATCCTGGCTGCCTCTTCATCGTTTAGGAACTGCTGAAGTTTCTCAAACTCCATCTTTATCTGTCTCTCTGTGTGCTGGGCTTGGCTCTGGAATAAACATTATTCACCATCATTTCAGCACAGTCCAGTTCTGCATTTTCAACACTGTGATTTAAAGGCCTCAGTACAGTACCTTGATGTGCTCTGCTGTTTGATCACAAACTAGTTTCACTGCATTAAAGGACTTTAGCTTCTTCTGTAGTGGAGCCAGTGCAGTCCTGAGTTTCTCCTGGAAAGAAATGACAGAGTCCACACTTTACTGAGGAAACAGTCACACACTAAACTTCACTGCCTACACAGACAGCACAAGAACCCCTGCTCAGGCAGAGGGGAGCCAGAATGGAGACTCTGGCCACTGCTGGTGTAAAAACAATGTGTTCACTGTCACACATATCAGTGTATTGCTTCTCTGTCAGGACATGCCAGGTAAACAGGTATGCTTGTGCAAAATTGGAACACTAATGTTCTGTTTGTATCTGCAAAATTAAACTTTTAACATGAAAATGTCTCTGGTTTAATGTGCTGTATTTTTAGAGTTACATTTGGCACATTAAGAGTGATCTGCCCTCTAAGGCCGCATTGTGTCAGGCACATATATCTGAGGCATGAACTTTGACCCCTACTGTCCCATGCTGAGCACTGCTCCCTAACACAGCTCTGAGAATGTCTCCACACTCCTGCCCCTCCCTCCTGTTTCTCTCTGTCAGTCATGTGACACGTAGTCAGGATCTCAAACTGCAGTCAGGCCTGAGAACTAAAATGGCTCCTATATCAGATCATTACTCTTAAGATATGCACTTCATTATTCATTAGAAATTCTAAATTATGAAAAAATATTAAGATTTAATATTAATTATGTTTATGAAATTGTGTTTAAAGTTCAGTATGGCCTCAGTAGTTGACAGCAAAACAAAGCCCACCTTTTTAAAAATCTGAGTAATTGCAATTATCATGACTTTTTAAATGAAATTTAATTTTGAAATATAAATTTAATAAAATAAATGACTAAAGACTAAAATTCTTTAAAAAGTTAAAGACTAAATTATATTTTAAATCAGTTACCTTATAGTCTTCTGCTGCCTCCTGAACTGGTAGCAGTTCATGGTTTGCATGTTTTTTTGAAGTTTGGCAGATCACACAGACGGGTATTTGATCCATCAAACAGAAGAGTTTGAGTTTCTCACTGTGCAGACTGCAGAGCACTTCAGATCCTGCTTTAGCTCTCTGACTTCTCTCCTTTAAGAACGCCTCACAGGCATTCCTCAGAGACAGATTCGGGAGAGAAAAATCCTTAGAAGATCTTCTCCTGCAAACTGGGCACTCCCGAGATCCCTTCTGTTCCCAGTACTGTTGCAGACAGGCTTTACAGAAGCTGTGACTGCAACTCAGGACAACAGGATCCCTGAAGATTTCAGAGCACACAGGACAGGAGAGCTCCTCTTCCAGGGGTGAAGATCCAGATGCCATTCTGTCTTTCTCTGTTCTGAGCTCAGTAATGACTTCTGCTAAATCTGCAGTTTAGTTTCACTATTATTTACTGCTGTTATACAAAAACTGCAGATTAAAAAAGACAGACTTCAAATTAATCGCAAATCTGTTCTTCCCTGCCTGTTTTTATTCCTTATCAATATCTTTAGAAATTCCACAATTTTTGATAAATATTCAGTGAATTCATATCATAAAATCCCCAGTGTAACTAAAGCGCCTGTGTGTGAGAAACTGTACTTCCCTCTTCCTGTTAGACACACCTGATTATCAGAGACAGCACAGGGAGCAGCATTGTAACACTGAGGTTTGATTGGCTGATCTGCCAGCAGTACTACACCACCCTTTTCTTCAGGTTCTGTCAGTTCTCTCTCATGTGTGTTTATTCAAATGGAATCTCATTCCCCAGCTAATCTCAAACACACACCCTGCCTTACAAACAGGATTCAAACACAGAGCCGGAAATCTAAAATCCATTCCTCTTAATAATATCCTCATTTATTGAGGTATTGAGAGCTGTGCTTTAGAATCGCTCATCTGCAGCACTGATGAAGCTAATGGAGGTGAGAGGGTGAGAGAGAAGGGGTGAGGGGTTGAGAGAGTGAGGGGGTGAGGGGTGAGAGAGTGGGGGGGGGGCGAGAGGTGCAGGCAGAGGGCCTAATTCGAGAGGGGGGGGGGTGTGGGCGGGGGCTGTTGCCCTCCCCAGGCTGGGGAGGAGGCGGTGACGCGGCTGGCAGAGTACAGAACCAAGCGCAGACACATGGGACCCAGAGCCGGGAATAAAGCAGAGCTTCACTAAACACACAGCAACAAAACCAACAGGAGCTCCTGCACCAGCAAGAACATACACACTACAGACACGGGAGAAGAGAGACAGCACACGCAGCCGTACCGGCGGACAGTGGGGTAGCCTGTCAATCACATCCCCAGCGTCCAATAGGGCCGTTAGCCCAGGCAGTGGCAGGATCATGCTGAGGGAGCCAGGGCTGACCCAGAACAACGTGTGACTCAGGAGAGGGGAGGAGGTGAAACTGGGTCCTCTCAGAATGCTCCTCAGGCAGGAGGAGGCGCTCTGTGTAGCAGGCGAAACGGCCCAATCCCGGGAGTTGTCCGTTTAGGGAAAAGACAAAAAGATGCTCACAAAGGGTTGAAACTCAGATGTCATTTCGCTGCACAAAACTCCCAGTCCGTAAAGTTACCTGCAGCCCCCGAATCGATAAGAGCGACAGTCTCCCAGACTTAGGAAGCCCAGCTGAGGGACACAGATACACCCAGAGGAGGCGTGGGCAGCTGGGGAGAACAGGACTCAGGCCAGGCCTAGCGAGCCGAGGCGTTTCCCCGACCGGCCCCAGTAAACACACTCCCCCTCCCTCACACCCCGCCCCCTCCCACGGCGGGACAGCCGGGCGTGTCCCAGCCGCCAGGGCTCTTCCACTGGACCCGTAGATCCTCCAGGAGGGTCCGTAGGGTGCGGAGGGTGAGGACCGGCCTGAGGGAAAGCTGGACTCCGGAACGGTCCCCAGCCGCCTCCGCTGCTCGGCCTCCTGTTCCCAAATCCGGCCGTGGATACAGAGCGATCAGCTGATCAGCCGGATCAGCCTCAGGAAGCCGGCTCATCCTTCATGCGCTCCGTCAATCCTGGCAAGAGAAAGGCAGACGGGGCCTCCTCAGTACCCAGAGATTCGCTCAGTACCCAGAGATTCGCTCTCAGTACCCAGAGATTCACTCTCAGCACCCAGAGATTCACTCTCAGTACCCAGGGATTCACTCTCAGTACCCAGAGATTCACTCTCAGTACCCAGAGATTCACTCTCAGTACCCAGGGATTCACTCTCAGTACCCAGAGGTTCACTCTCAGTACCCAGAGATTCGCTCTCAGTACCCAGAGAATCCCAAGAGGAGCTGTGCTGGTGAAGCATCAGGAACAGGTGCAGGTGCAGGTGAAGCATCAGGAACAGGTGCAGGTGCAGGTGAAGCATCAGGAACAGGTGCAGGTGCAGGTGAAGCATCAGGAACAGGTGCAGGTGCTGGTGAAGCATCATGAACAGGTGCAGGTGCAGGTGAAGCATCAGGAACAGGTGCAGCATCAGGAACAGGTGCTGGTGTGCAGACCAGTTGGTCTCTCATGGTGTTGGAGAGAGCTTGTCGATTTAGTGAATGAGTCTCTTATGGTTCCAAGAGTAACACCGTGGTTGGCATCAGCGGTCCATACTTGCCTCTGCTGGGTCCGTATTGCTCTTGGCAGAGTCTTCCTGTCACAAGGTACACCAGGATGTGCCCAAGTGCAGAGACACGCAGTGAAACTATAAAAGTCTTTACTTGAATTGTAGGCGAAAAATACACAAAAAACAGGAGGCAAAAAACACAAGAAAAACACAATAAACTGGGGAAAAACAACTTCATGACCATGAAATGCACTTTTGTACATCGCTTTGGATTAAAGCTAAATAAATGTAATGTAATGTCAAAACGCAGCAGAAGCTCAAAACATGCAGGGTGGGTTAGAACTGGGGAAGGTCACACTCAGACTCAGCAGAGACACTAGAGAAACAGGGAATGTACACACATCAGACCTCACCTGCAGACAATCACCTGAACGAGCAGAGACCAGCAAACTAACAAGAACCAATAATCTACTCATCAAAGTCTCAGACAAGACACGAAACGCAAGCAAAAGTGGGGAAGTGGAATTCCATACCCACAAACATTAGAAACTCATGGAAGCTTTGCAGTGTTTAAAACCAGCCTCAAGCTTTGGCTAAAGTCAGTACAAATTTGTCACCACTAATGATTGCCTTGTTTTTATCATACTTATCATACTGATTTTAACTATCTCACATTGATGGACTTTTATGTATTATGCTGTTTTATGTAGTGTATTTGCTGTTTTGTGGTTGTCATTTGTATACCTGCCCGGGGACAACAGATGTAAATTAGCTGCTAGCTAACTCTGGTGCAATTACCTTTTATAATTGTGCACTGTCTCTGTAAAAATAAACAATAAAATAAATTTTAAAAAATAAATAAACAGGCGACCTCTGGTGGCCAACAGGGGAAACTTGTGTCAGATGGAAACACGGAGGCCAGACTATCGCCTCAACAAACACATTTTGGGATGGGGGCAGCTGTTGTGGCCCCCAGCCTAGGAGGGGGTCTTCATGGGGGAACTAACGTGCTATATGATTCATTTTGATTATTTTGTATGAAACCCTTTTTTGTAAATTGAGAAAAATGAACTTTTGATAATGTTAAATGTGAAATGAATTGAAACTTACATTCTAGCTTTATTTCAGTTTCTTATTTTCTTTTTGCTTAAGTATACCTATCACTCGTGAGTTCACAGCGCCATCTAGGGGCACTGGGCTTATCTGCATTTCACAACTAATCTCAGATCAGCTCAAGTTTGGTATGAACCCAAACCCAGCGTCTGAGGGACGTATTTTGTCTCTGTCTGTGTTCATACTGCACTGGAGAGAGAGACTTACCTCATCACACACCTTGGAGACACACTGGTGACGGGTCAGGAAAAGAGCAGCACTCTGGAGTGATTCCACTGGTGCATTTATTACACTTCAACTGATTACACACAAACCAACGTACTTACAATACCACTATATACCACAGAAATTAGTTGGAAATAACATTGTACAAGTTACATAAAAAATTTGACATTATGATTCAAAAATCAAAGGAAAATTTGTTCACATTAGCACAACATTATGTGATCCATCCTAAGAAATTCCCAATGATTCAGTACATTTGTGGAGTATTCCTCAGAGACAGGTTATAGGGAGGTAGTTTCCTTGAAGATCTTCTCCTGCACACTGGGCACTCCCGAGATCCCTTCTGTCCCCAGTACTGCTGCAGACAGGCCTTACAGAAGCTGTGACTGCAACTCATGACATGTTTTGATATTATGATTTCAAAATCAACTGTAAATGTGTTCATATAAGTGCTCCATTTCATGATCCGTCCTCAAAGATTCTCGAAGATTCAACACATTTGTGGAGTTTCTGGACGCCCCTTGGTTAGAAACTTACTGGAGCTGTGAAATTAGAGTGTTCTGATTTGCGGTTATCTCACTATGGTTGGCTGCTTGGCCACACACTGATGAGTGGATTTGTTTATGTAGTGGAGATTTACTCCAGGAAAGGGAATAACGAGCCTAGTAACATGACAACGTCATCTTCAGCGACTAAGAGGAACAAACACCAAAAAAGTGTGAGGTGAAAATCTCATCCTTCTTCTATGTAGATGAGATGAGGGAAGAATGGAGACAGTGGGAACTGTTCTGATGTCTGTGAAGCTGCTGATTGTCAGTCACAGAAGCCACTGTGAAGGACACAGGTGCAGCCAAGCAGTCAGAACACCGGGAGTCTGTGTGGAAGCTGGCCTGGATTCAGGACCGTCCCTACAAACCATGCAGAGCAGCCTAACTAATTCAAAGCTAAAGTTAGCCATCTCCACTGGATAACAGAACTCCTAAATATCCCATTCACAGAACAGGATTTAAACAGCTCTATTTTAGACAGTTTCCTCAACAAAATTAAACTGATATATTTTATTCTCTCTTGCATCCTTTCTTCAGTGTTTCATTAGGACATGGGAGTGGGGGGGGGCGCCAAACTAAGGGAATAAATAAATGAGTAAAATGCAATCGATGCCCCCCCCCAACCAAACACGGTCACAGCAGCACCCATCCACCCTACCAAACTAGCCCCCCCCCCCCCCCAACCAGGCCCCCGCTCACCCCCCCTGCCTACAATGAAATCCTGGGGGAAACACTGGACACCTTCAGTGGATCGGTACACATAAAACCAAACAAGAATGATGAAGTTTCTCCCAGAGAAAAGAACGGAAACACTCTCTCAGTGAAGGAGTGTTTAAAAGTGCAGAGAGGAGTGTTGTCACTGGGGTCAGAGAATGACACCTCCCCCCTGTCCCAGTCCAGCTGCACTCTAACCCTCTGGAGTTTCCTCTGCACAGTGAGGGCTGTAGAGAATGGGGAGGTCAGGGCTTCGTATTCCCCATAGTAGTGCTCTATACTCCACACTCCTCCTAATGGGCTCCGATCCACATCCCCTTTCCTGCTGATGGACTCTGTAGCCACACCCACCGTCCAGTAAACTCCATCTCCCACTTCTACATCCCAGCAGTGTCTCCCTGAGCTGAATCCCTCAGAGCCCAGCACACACTCCCACGTATCAAATCTCTCTGGATTATCAGGAACCTGCTGTCTCTCATCACTGTGTCTCACACTGGTCAGATCCTCAGACAGTGAGAGTTCGGGATGTGCTGTGTTTGGGTCCAGAGTCACAGGAGCTGAAGGGACAGAGAATGAGACGTCAGCAGAAGTGTAGTACAGGCGGTAGTGTAGTACATTGGGTAAGGAGTTGGTCTTGTAAACTAAATACTGCAGTAACCTAAAAGTCACAGGTTCGATTCCCCGGTAGGACACTGCCGTTGTACCCTTGAGCAAGGTATTTAACCTGCATTGCAGCTGTATTATTGGATACAATGTACAAATTGTGTATGTTGCTCTGGATAAGAGCTTCTGCTAAATGCCTGTGAAGCAAAGAAGTGAAGTCAGTACTGATCTGCACAAAGGAAACCGTCAGACACAATGAGCTCCTAATGATATAAACTGGGTTTCACTGAACTAACCATTATAGCCTCAGATACATGTGAGAGAAGCACCAGAACTAAAAATTAATAATATTTGACAAGTCATATGTTGCATATATATGTTCATCTGTATAATTATTGTAAGAGAGAGCAAAGCCTGTCAGTATCTGTGCAGCTCCTGTCCTTCCCCTTAAATACAGTATCACTCTTAAAGCAGCATTTTATTATGAGCATCAGTGAGATTAAGGACTGGTGCTCAGTCTCTTCACTCCAGGGCTCTTACACAGACAGGACCAATATGACTCTGACTGGCTTCATCAGCTTGTGGAAAGGATGCTGAAGATTCCCCCTGTACAGTGACAATGTGGAGCTCCCTGTCCCCAGTACTCACTGTATTGAACAGTCCCCAGCATCTTCTCCCACACTCTGTACTTCAGATTGCCCAGGTGCTTGGCCACATCAATCAGCGCTCCTGAGACCTTCTCTGGATCCGCCAGTGTGCACTGGGCTCTGCAATAATATTCAGGAGTCACTTGTGCTGTGGGCATGGCTTCATTACCATAGAAGAATATCAGCAGCAACATCAGATCTTCATTCTATAAGAAAATGGCTCCATCCCTCCCAGCGTTCTGCCACACAGCCCCACTGGCTGCCAGATATGAAGCAGCCCGACCCCACTGAGGGACACACACTCACAGGAGCATGGGGGGGGGGGGGGGGGGGGGGGGGGGTGGGGTGGATTTATAGTAGAGTTAAATATTCTTTTCATTACTTTAGTATTTTCAAAACTTCTCTCAGTCATTATTAATGCTGCAGTATTTATTATAGAGAGAAACATTGCAAACACATTCCACAGTACCTCACTGATAGAACACTACAGTGCTAATAAACTACTTTAGATATTTAACCTGAAGAGACAGGATGGAGTTTGCTTACCTGTTTTGTGTGTCCTTGTAGCTCTGAAATAAGAGAGTGAATTATTATTCAATGTAGCCAATACTGTAGATAAAACACAGTAATATCTGACTGTATGTTGCTGAACAAGCTTTAGATATGACACATGACACAGAAAAATCAATGTGCTGCTTCATCATAGTTAAGTATGTGTACAGTGAGTGGATCTAAAATGATGAGAAACTTGTAAACAAACTTTGCCTGCAAAAAGGAGACTGTAATTCTACTGCTTGATAAGCTTTGAATAGATTTGATAATATTAGCAAGATTACATTTAAAGGTGGTTTAGAGAATACTATATTCTCTAAATAAATTCTATGCGCTCTGCTCCTGCCGACTGGCTGAAGCTAAGCAAGTGTGGGCTTGGTTAGTACTTGGATGGGAGACCACCAGGGAATATTGAGTTGCTGCTGGAAGTGGTGTTGGTGGGCCAGCAGGGGGCAATCTTCCCTCTGGTCAAATAAACCCCAATGCCCCAGTGCAGTGACGGGGACACTGTGCTGAAGGAGATGCCGTCTTTCAAAGGAAACGTAAAACCGAGGTCCTGACTTACTGTGGTCATTAAAGACCCCATGACACTTGTCGCTAAAAGTAGGGGCTTCCCAGTGTCCTGGCAAAATCCCAGATCTGGCTCTCGCAAAATTTGCCACCAAATCATCCCCTGACTTAATTGGCTAAAATATGTTCTCTCCCTCTCCACCTTCGTTAATATGTAGTGAGCTTTCGGGCGCAAAATGGCTGCCGTGCATCACCCCAGTGTGTGCTACACATCGGTGGTGGGTGAGGTGAGTTCCCCCTCACTGTAAAGCACTTTGAGCATTTGGAAAGGTGCTATATAAATGCGAGGATATAATTATTATTTTATAAATTAATGTGTGTGAGCATTAACACTCTGTGTCTGTGTAGAGTCCTGCAGACACAGAGTGAACAGGTCTTACCTGCAGGAATGAGACGTCTTCAGCTCCCAGCTCCTGTTCTATGGCTCGGATTTGTTCTGAAAGGGATGATATCTCTTCTGTCATCTTCTCAATCTTCTCCTTCATCATCTGACTCTTCCGCTCCTCCTCCTCCCTCAGTGCAGCAATCCTGGCTGCCTCTTCATCTTTTAGGAACTGCTGAAGTTTCTCAAACTCCATCTTTATCTGTCTCTCTGTGTGCTGGGCTTGGCTCTGGAATAAACATTATTCACCATCATTTCAGCACAGTCCAGTTCTGCATTTTCAACACTGTGATTTAAAGGCCTCAGTACTGTACCTTGATGTGCTCTGCTGTTTGATCACAAACTAGTTTCACTGCATTAAAGGATTTTAGCTTCTTCTGTAGTGGAGCCAGTGCAGTCCTGAGTTTCTCCTGGAAAGAAATGACAGAGTCCACATTTTACTGAGGAAACAGTCACACGCTAAACTTCACTGCCTACACAGACAGCACAAGAGCCCCTGCTCAGACAGAGGGGAGCCAGAATGGAGACTCAGGTCACAGCTTGTGTAAAGACAATGTGTTCACTGAGACACATATCAGTGTATTGCTTCTCTGTCAGGACATGCCAGGTAAACAGTTATGCTTGTGCAAAATTGGAACACTAATATTCTGTTTGTATCAGCAAAATTAAACTTTCAACATGAAAATGTCTCTGGTTTAATGTGCTGTATTTTTAGAGTTACATTCAGCACATTAAGAGTAATCTGCCCTCTAAGGCCGCATTGTGTCAGGCACATATATCTGAGGCATGAACTTTGACCCCTACTGTCTTGTGTTGAGCACTGCTCCCTAGCACAGCTCTGAGAATGTCTCCACACTCCTGCCCCTCCCTCCTGTCTCTCTCTGTCAGTCATGTGACACGTAGTCAGGATCTCAAACTGCAGTCAGGCCTGAGAACTAAAATGGCTCCTTTATCAGATCATAACTCTTAAGATATGCACTTCATTATTCATTAGAAATTCAAAATTATTAAAAAATATTAATATTTAATATTAATTATGTTTATGAAATTGTGTTTAAAGTTCAGTATGGGCTCAGTAGTTGACAGCAAAACAAAGCCCACCTTTTTAAAAATCTGAGTAATTGCAATCATCATGACTTTTTAAATGAAATTTTATTTCTAAATATAAATTTAATTAAATAAATGACTAAAGACTAAAATTCTTTAAAAAGTTAAAGACTAAATTATATTTTAAATCAGTTACCTTATAGTCTTCTGCTGCCTCCTGAACTGGTAGCAGTTCATGGTTTGCATGTTTTCTTGAAGTTTGGCAGATCACACAAACGGGTATTTGATCCACCAAACAGAAGAGTTTGAGTTTCTCACTGTGCAGACTGCAGAGCACTTCAGATCCTGCTTTAGCTCTCTGACTTCTCTCCTTTAAGAACGCCTCACAGGTATTCCTCAGAGATAGACTGATGGGAGGTAGTTCCCTTGAAGATCTTCTCCTGCACACTGGGCACTCCCGAGATCCCTTCTGTTCCCAGCACTGCTGCAGACAGGCCTTACAGAAGCTGTGACTGCAACTCAGGAGAACAGGATCCCTGAAGATTTCAGAGCACACAGGACAGGAGAGCTCCTCTTCCAGGAGAGAATATCCAGACGCCATTCTGTCTCGGTCTGTTCTGAGCTCAGTAAGGGCTTCTGCTAAATCTGCAGTTTAGTTTCACTTTTACTTATTGCTGTTATGCAAAATCTGCAGATTAAAAAAGAATTTAATTTAGTCCCAAATCTCTGTTTTTCCCTGCCTGTTTTTATTCCTCAGGCAAAATCGTCAGAAATTCCTAAATTTCTGAGAAATATACATTGAAATCATATCATTAGATCCCCAGCGTAAGTAATGTGCCTGTGTGTGAGAAACTGTACTTCCCTCTTCCTGTTAGACACGCCTGATTATCACACAGCACTTCCTGCAGGGGGCAGCATTGTACCACTGAGGTTTGAGTGGCTGATCTGCCAGCAGTTTTACACCAGCCCTGTTCTTCAGGTTCCTTTTTATGTTGCATTCATTTCAACTCAAAGTCTTATTTAAAATCTGTTCTGATAGATGCAGTCAATGCTAATAGTATAATCTTTTAGATATTTATATAAAAAGGTAAAAACAAAAAAAATCAATCCATCCTTCCATTATCTAACCCACTTATTCCTGGTTGAGATCGCAGGAGGTGCTGGAGCCTATCCCAGCATGCATTGGGCGAGAGGCAGGAATACACCCCGGACAGTTTGCCAGTCCATCACAGGGCACACACACCATTCACTAGTGCACTCATACCTGAGGGGAAATTTAGATTCTCCTGTTAACCTCAGCTGCACGTGTTTGGACTGTGGAAGCAAACCCACGCAGACAGGGGGAGAACATGCGTGAACAAGTTCTACCCACTGCACCACCGTGCCGTCCTTAATAAACACAATGAGAAATCAAGAGGGTTTCCCAGGAAGATTTTATCTGATTCAGACACGTTTGTTCTCCGGGGTTAAAGTCATCGTTCGGCTCGTTGGACTGTTCAGGTTTTGGTGAGAGAGGAAATGAGAACAGACTGGAACCCGGTCTCTCAGACCAGACAAGCGATCAGCCATGCTGGTGATTCCTCAGCTGATGTGTTCACTGCTAAACATTCTAATGAACCTTCATTTAAACAAGTTAGGTTGACTGAGCACACATTGCTCTTTTCCCCCCTCCCCCTAACCTGCTAGTAATTGGATTGAGGGAGGTAAATAACCTGGCTTGTGTGCGTAAATACCCTGATGCCCTTCAAAGCACATTTATTATTTTATTTATATTTTTGGGTATTTGCGTTTGGATCACCCAGTCCACCTATGAAAGGGTTATAGTCATTGGCTAACAGACAGTATGATGACACCCAGGTAGGGTTCTAATGCAGTTTTAGTGTGCAGTTCATATCTTGATATTCATCTCAGAAGCACTATGACAGCAGCTACAGCTGGAGACAACATTCACCGTTCTGCCTACATTAACACAAAAACATGAGTTTGAGGAGTAAAAATAGTCTTAGAAAAGACTTTCCTCACGACTAAGCCGAACTCTTTCTTTGGAATATTACTCCCATCTTTAGTGCCTGTTTTACTTGCACTAAAAGACTAAAAGCATTAGGCTACCAGTGGTTTAAAAAAAACTAAGCTAGATAAGATTTCACTCAATTTAACTACCAGGTTTTCAGTCAAAAACAAAGCACAACTCATTTAACAGCCAGAGATCTCAATGAGCTGCTAATTAGTAGAATCAGATGTGCCAAAACAGGGTTGAAATGAAAACCAACAAGATGGTAATCACCACCCTGCTGAAGACCCGACCACCTGTCACTAATGATGATGATGATGATGATGATGATGATGATGTTGATGGTTTATTGGGGGGGGTGTCACTTCCCTGTTGATAATATAGGGTTCATTACTTCTAGGGTGTGTAATTTTCAGTTTATTCTCTACTCTGTTCAGGGAGGGGGTGTTTGTCGTTACTCAGTAACGAGGACCGAGCGGCTCTGTTGTGTCTGTGTGGAGTTTAAAGGAAAGCAGCGCACAGCAGACAGACAGACAGCTGAGGGGAGCACACTGGGGGGGGGGGGGGGGGGCGACTGTGGAGGGACAGTGAATATAAAGATCCCGCTGTGGGGGGAGGATCGTGCGCTTGGACTCACACACACAGACACTCACACACAAGCCAGCGTGGGGCCCCATAGGGGCCCAGAGCCCACAGGAGCCCCAGTGCTCTCTCACACACACACACAGGCCAGCGTGGGGCCCCATAGGGGCCCAGAGCCCACAGGAGCCTCAGTGCTCTCTCACACTCACACACAGGCCAGCGTGGGGCCTCATAGGGGCCCAGAGCCCACAGGAGCCTCAGTGCTCTCTCACACTCACACACAGGCCAGCGTGGGGCCTCATAGGGGCCCAGAGCCCACAGGAGCCCCAGTGCTCTCTCGCACTCACACACAGGCCAGCGTGGGGCCCCATAGGGGCCCAGATCCCACGGGGGCCCCAGTGCTCTCTCACACTCACACACTTGGTAGAGCCAGGGCTTCACCCAACACCTCAGCACTGCTTCAGGCGCCCTCTTGTGGACAGAGTGAGTATGACCAGATGTTTCCTTCACTCTCAGAGTTCACAGCGCCACTTGGGGGCACTGGGCTTATCTGCATTTCTCAACTGATCTCAGATCAGCTCAAGTAAGCATGGAATGAACCCAAACCCAGCATATGAGGGGAGAATTTGTCTGTCTGTGTTCATACTGCACTGGAGAGAGAGACTAACCTCATCACACACCTGGGAGACACACTGGTGACGGGTCAGGAAAAGAGCAGCACTCTGGAGTGATTCCACTGGTGCGTTTATTACAATTCAACTGATTACACACAAACCCACATACTTATAATACCACTATATACCACAGAAATTAGTTGGCAATAACATTGTACAAGTTACATAAACAATTTGACATTATGATTCAAAAATCAAAGGAAAATTTGTTCACATTAGCACAACATTTTATGATCCGTCCTAAGAAATCCTTAATGATTCAGTACATTTGTGGAGTATTCCTCAGAGACAGGTTATAGGGAGGTAGTTCCCTTGAAGATCTTCTCCTGCACACTGGGCACTCCCGAGATCCCTTCTGTTCCCAGTACTGCTGCAGACAGGCCTTACAGAAGCTACGACTGCAACTCAGGACATTATTTGACATTATGATTTCAAAATCAACTGTAAATGTGTTCATAAAAGTGTGCCATTTTATGATCCGTCTTCAAAGATTCTCAAAGATTCAACACATTTGTGGAGTTTCTGGACGCCCCTTGGTTAGAAACTTACTGGAGCTGTGAAATTAGAGTGTTTTGATTTGCGGCTATCTCACTATGGTTGGCTGCTTGGCCATGCGCTGACGAGTGGATTTGTTTATGTAGTGGAGATTTACTCCAGGAAAGGGAATAACGAGCCTAGTAACATGACAACGTCATCTTCAGAGAGTAAGAGGAACAAACACCAAAAAACTGTGAGATGAGCATCTCATCCTTCTTCCATGTAGATGAGATGAGGGTAGAATGGAGACAGTGGGAGCTGTTCTGATGTCTGTGAAGCTGCTGATTGTCAGTCACAGAAGCCACTGTGAAGGACACAGGTGCAGCCAAGCAGTCAGAACACCGGGAGTCTGTGTGGAAGCTGGCCTGGCTTCAGGACCGTCCCTACAAACCATGGAGAGCAGCCTAACTGATTCAAAGCTAAAGTTAGCCATCTCCACTGGATAACAGAACTCCTAAATATCCCATTCACAGAGCGGGATTTAAACAACTCTGTTTCAGCCAGCTCGCTTAACATTAAACTGATATATTTTATTCTCTCTTGCATCATTTTTTCAGTGTTTCATTAGGAAATGGGAAAATGGGGAAGTGGGGGGGGGGGGGGGGTGCCAAACTAAATGAATAAAATGCAATCGATGCCCCCCCCCCAACCAAACACGATCGCAGCAGCACCCATCCACCCCACCAAACTAGCCCCCCCCCCCCCAACCAGGCCCCCGCTCACCCCCCCCCGCCTACAGTGAAATCCTGGGGGAAACACTGGACACCTTCAGTGGATCGGTACACATAAAATCAAGCAAGAAGAATGGAAAGACTCTCTCAGTGAAGGAGTGTTTAAAAGTGTAGAGAGGAGTGTTGTCACTGGGGTCAGAGAATGACACCTCCCCCCTGTCCCAGTCCAGCTGCACTCTGACCCTCTGGAGTTTCCTCCGCACAGTGAGGACTGTAGGTGGGGAGCTCAGGGCTTCATAACGCAGAAAGAGCCGCCGTAAACCCCACACTCCTCCTCCTGGGCACTTTCCTGCTGATGGACTCTTTAATCACACCCACCACCCAGTGCTCATCCCCCACTTCTACATCCCAGCAGTGTCTCCCTGAGCTGAATCCCTCAGAGCCCAGCACACACCACAGCCACCCATAAAATCTCTCTGGATTATCAGGAACCTGCTGACTCACAACACCGCGTCTCACACTGGTCAGATCCTCAGATAGTGAGAGGTGGGGATGTGCTGTGTTTGGGTCCAGAGTCACAGGAGCTGAAGGGACAGAGAATGAGACGTCAGCAGAAGTGTAGTATAGGCGGTAGTGTAGTACACTGGGTAAGGAGTTGGTCTTGTAAGAGCTTCTGCTAAATGCCTGTGAAACAAAGAAGTGAAGTCAGCACTGATCTGCACAAAGGAAACCGTCAGACACAATGAGCTCCTAATGATATAAACTGGGTTTCACTATACTAACCATTATAGCCTCAGGTACATGTGAGAGAAGCACCAGAACAAAAAGCTAAAACTATTTGACAAGTCATATGTTGCATATATATGTTCATCTGTATAATTATTGTAAGAGGGTTCAAAGCCTGCCAGTATTTGTGCAGCTCCTGTCCTTCCCCTTAAATACAGTATCACTCTTAAAGCAGAATTTTATTATGAGCATCAGTGAGATTAAGGAATGGTGTTCAGTCTCTTCACTCCAGGGCTCTTACACAGACAGGACCAATATGACTCTGACTGGCTTTATCAGCTTGTGGAAAGGATGCTGAAGATTCCCCCTGTACAGTGACAATGTGGAGCTCCCTGTCCCCAGTACTCACTGTATTGAACAGTCCCCAGCATCTTCTCCCACACTCTGTACTTCAGATTGCCCAGGTGCTTGGCCACATCAATCAGCGCTCCTGAGACCTTCTCTGGATCCGCCAGTGTGCACTGAGCTCTGCAATAATATTCAGGAGTCACTTGTGCTGTGGGCGTGGCTTCATTACCATAGAAGATTATCAGCAGCAACATCAAATCTTCATTCTATAAGAAAATGGCTCCATCCCTCCCAGCGTTCTGCCACACAGCCCCACTGGCTGCCAGATATGAAGCAGCCCGACCCCACTGAGAGACACTAACTCACAGGAGCATGGAGGGGGGGGGGGATTTATATTAGAGGTAAATATTCATTTCATTACTTTAGTATTGAAGTCATTGTTAATGCTGCAGTAATTAATATAGAGAGAGAAACATTGCAAACACATTCCACAATACCTCACTGATAGAACATTATAGAGCTACTTTTGATATTTAACCTGAAGAGAGGATGGAGTTTGCTTACCTGTTTTGTGTGTCCTTGTAGCTCTGAAATAAGGAGAGTGACTTGTTATCACTGTAAACAAAACTGTAGATAAACCACAGTAATATCTGACTGTACGTTTCTGAACAAGCTTTAGACGTGACACATGACACAGAAAAATAAACGTGCAGCTTTATCATAGTTAAATATGTGTACAGTGTGTGGATTTAGAATGATGAGAAACTAAATCACACTTTTCCTGCAAAAAGGAGACTGTAATTTTAATGCTTGATAAAGATTTGAAGAGATTTGATGATATTTGCAAGATTACATGAAAAGGTGTTTTAGACAATACTATATTCTATAAATGAATGTGTGTGAGCATTAACAGCAGTTTGTATAGAGTCCTGCAGACACAGAGTGAACAGGTCTTACCTGCAGGAATGAGACGTCTTCAGCTCCCATCTCCTGTTCTATGGCTCTGATTTGTTCTGAAAGGGATGATATCTCTTCTGTCATCTTCTCTATCTTCTCTTTCATCATCTGACTCTTCTGCTCCTCTTCCTCCCTCAGTGCAGTGACTCTGGCTGTCTCTTCATCTTTTAGGAACTGCTGAAGTTTCTCAAACTCCATCTTTATCTGTCTCTCTGCGTGCTAGGATTGGTTCTGGAATAAACATTATTCACCATCATTTCAGCACAGTCCAGTTCTGCATTTTCAACACTGTGATTTAAAGGCCTCAGTACAGTACCTTGATGTGCTCTGCTGTTTTATCACAGACTAGTTTCACTGCATTAAAGGCTTTTAGCTTCTTCTGTAGTGGAGCCAGTGCAGTCCTGAATTTCTCCTAGAAAGAAATGACAGACCACACTTCACTGGGGAAACAGACCAACAGTAAATTTCACTGCCTACACAGACAGCACAAGAGCCCCTGCTCAGACAGAGGGGAGCCAGAATGGAGATTTTAGTCACAGCTATTGTAAAAACAATGTGCTCACTGAGACACATATCAGTGCATTGCCTCTATGACAAGACATGGCAAGTAAACAGGTTTAACTGTAGCAAATTACAACACTAATATACTGTTAATACAGACAAAATTATATTTCCAAATGTTTTAAAATGAACATGTCCCAAGGTTAATGTGCTGTATCTTTAGTCTCTAGTGACACATTAACAGTGATCTGCCCTCTAACACCACATTGTGTCAGGCACGACCTTGGACCCCTACTGTCCCATGCTGAGCACTGCTCCCTAACTCAGCTCTGAGAATGTCTCCACACTCCTGCCCCTCCCTCCTGTCTCTCTGTCAGTCATGTGACACATAGATAGGTGCTCAAACTGCAATCTGAGTAAAAAGGTCACTTTATACAGTTCTGTTTGTTAAATATTAAGAGTTGACCTCCTGATGTCATCAAATTGAAGTGAAATGTCTCAATAAAATTACAAGGTATTCATTTTTATTTTAAAAAGATTCATGAAAATTATTTGCTTAGAATGAAACTTACAAGATATACTAGTATAGGGTGCTAAGCCACCTAAAACCCCTGTCTTTTTATGAATTCCAATAAAATGAAACCATAAAGCATTTAAAATTTAATACTATATGTCAACTGAAAATTACTAAAATCAATTTAAAAGTAGACAAATTTTGAATTATTGTATATGAAAATTATACTTATATTATACCTTATACTCTTGTGCAGCCTCCTGAACTGGTAGCATTTCATGGTTTGTATGTTTTCTTGAAGTTTGGCAGACAAGGCAGACGGGTATTTGATCCTCCAAACAGAAGATTGTGAGTGTCTGACTGTGCAGACTGCAGAGCACTTCAGATCCTGCTTTAGCTCTCTGACTTCTCTCCATTAAGAACGCCTCACAGGTATTCCTCAGAGACAGGTTCAGGTAAGGTAGATCCATAGAAGATCTTCTCCTGCACACTGGGCACTCCTGAGATCCCTTCTGTGTCCAATACTGCTGCAGACAGACCTTACAGAAGCTGTGACTGCATCTCAGGACAACAGGATCCCTGAAGATTTCAGAGCACACAGGACAGGAGAGCTCCTCTTCCAGGAAAGAAGATCCAGATGCCATTCTGTCTCTGTTTTGAGCTCAGTAATGATTTCTGCTAAATCTGTAGTTTAGTTTCACTTTTACTTACTTCTAATACAAAACCTGCAGATTAGAAAAGACAATTTAATTTAGTCCCAGATCTCTGTTCTTCCCTGCCTGTTTTTATTCCATAGGCTATATATTTAGAAATTCCTTAATTTCTGAAAATATACAGTGAAATATCATAAGATCCCCAGTGTAACTAAAGCACCTGTGTGTGAGAAACTGTACTTCCCTCTTCCTGTTAGACACACCTGATTATCAGAGACAGCACAGGGAGCAGCATTGTAACACTGAGGTTTGAGTGGCTGATCTGCCAACAGTTCTACACCAGCCCTGTTCTTCAGGTTCTGTCAGTTCTCACAATGTGTGTTAATTCAAATGGAATCTCACTCCTCAGCTAATCACAAGCACATACCCTCCCTTACAAACAGGATTCAAACACAGACCCAGAGCTGGAATCTAAAATCCATTCCTCTTTATAAAATCCTCACTGATGAAGCTAAAGGAGAGAGCTGTGCTTTAGAATAGCTCATCTACAGCACTGATGAAGCTAATGGAGAGAGCTCTGCTTTAGAATCACTCATCTGCAGCACTGATGAAGCTAATGGAGGTGAGAGGGTGAGAGAGAAGGGGTGAGGGGTTGAGAGTGCGAGGTGGTGAGGGGGCGAGGGGTGAGGGGGTGAGGGGTGAGAGAGTGAGGGGGTGAGGGGTGAGAGAGTAAGGAGTGCAGAGGTGAGAGTGCGGGGGGGGGGGGGGGGGGGGGGGCGAAGGGGTGCAGGCAGAGGGCCTAATTTGAGGGGGGGGGGGGGTGTCTTTTTGTGGGGGGGCTGTTGCCCTCCCCAGGCTGGGGAGGAGGCGGTGACACGGCTGGCAGAGTACAGAACCAAGCGCAGACACACGGGACCCAGAGCCGGGAATAAAGCAGAGCTTCACTAAACACAGAGCAACAAAACCAACAGGAGCTCCTGCACCAGCAAGAACAAACACACTACAGACACGGGAGAAGAGAGACAGCACACGCAGCCGTACCGGCAGACAGTGGGGTAGCCTGTCAATCACATCCCCAGCGTCCAATAGGGCCGTTAGCCCAGGCAGTGGCAGGATCATGCTGAGGGAGCCAGGGCTGACCCAGAACAACGTGTGACTCAGGAGAGGGGAGGAGGTGAAACTGGGTCCTCTCAGAATGCTCCTCAGGCAGGAGGAGGCGCTCTGTGTAGCAGGTAAAATGGCCCAATCCCGGGAGTTGTCCATTTAGGGAAAAGACGAAAAGATGCTCACAAAGGGTTGAAACACAGATGTCATTTCGCTGCACAAAACTCTCAGTCCGTGAAGTTACCCGCAGCCCCCGAATCGATAAGAGCGACAGTCTCCCTGACTTAGGAAGCCCAGCTGAGGGACACAGATACACCCAGAGGAGGCGTGGGCAGCTGGGGAGAACGGGACTCAGGCCAGGCCTAGCGAGCCGAGGCATGTCCCCGACCGGCCCCAGTAAACACACTCCCTCTCCCTCACACCCCGCCCCCCTCCCACGCCGGGCGTGTCCAGCTGGGCGTGTCCCAGCCGCCAGGGCTCTTCCACTGGTCCCGTAGATCCTCCAGGAGGGTTCGGACCGGGCTGAGGGAAAGCTGGACTCTGGAACGGTCCCCAGCCGCCTCCTCCGCTCGGCCTCCCGTTCCCAAATCCGGCCGTGGATACAGAGCGATCAGCTGATCAGCCGGATCAGCCTCAGGAAGCCGGCTCATCCTTCATGCGCTCCGTCAATCCTGGCATGAGAAAGGCAGACGGGGCCTCCTCAGTACCCAGAGATTCACTCTCAGTACCCAGAGATTCACTCTCAGTACTCAGAGATTCACTCTCAGTACCCAGAGATTCACTCTCAGTACTCAGGGATTCACTTTCAGTACCCAGGGATTCACTCTCAGTACCCAGAGATTCACTTTCAGTACCCATAGATTCACTCTCAGTACCCAGGGATTCGCTTTCTGTACCCAGAGATTCACTTTCAGTACCCAGAGATTCACTCTCAGTACCCAGAGATTCACTTTCAGTACCCAGAGATTCACTCTCAGTACTCAGGGATTCACTCTCAGTACCCAGAGATTCACTTTCAGTACCCAGGGATTCGCTCTCAGTACCCAGAGATTCACTCTCAGTACCCAGAGATTCACTTTCAGTACCCAGGGATTCACTCTCAGTACCCAGAGATTCACTCTCAGTACCCAGAGATTCACTCTCAGTACCCAGAGATTCACTCTCAGTACCCAGGGATTCGCTCTCAGTACCCAGAGATTCACTCTCAGTACCCAGAGATTCACTCTCAGTACCCAGGGATTCGCTCTCAGTACCCAGAGATTCACTCTCAGTACCCAGGGATTCGCTCTCAGTACCCAGAGATTCACTCTCAGTACCCAGGGATTCGCTCTCAGTACCCAGAGATTCACTCTCAGTACCCAGGGATTCGCTCTCAGTACCCAGAGATTCACTCTCAGTACCCAGAGATTCACTCTCAGTACCCAGGGATTCACTCTCAGTACCCAGGGATTCACTCTCAGTACCCAGGGATTGGCTCTCAGTACCCAGAGATTCACTCTCAGTACCCAGGGTGCAGTACTCTATGGTGTTATCCTCCACTGACCCTGATTCCAGGTGTAGCATCAGCAGTCTCTGGCCAGTTAGCCCTGTGCTGGGCGGGGCAAAGCCCACGCTCGTCTCCGGTGTGAGCAGTAGGATGCTGGAACATGCAGGAGGCGCTTGTTCCCACAGACCAGAGGCCCATGAGAGAGCCCAGCCAATCAGCACAGAGCTCTCCCACTGGGGAAGCAGGACGGCTGCAGGTCAGAGGTCAGGGGAAGCAGGACGGCTGCAGGTCAGAGGTCAGGGGAAGCAGGACCGTCACACTGCTCGAGGGGGGGGGCAGAATCCCGAGAGGAGCTGTACTGGTTGCTGGTGCAGGTGAAGCATCAGGAACAGGTGAAGCATCAGGAATAAGTGAAGTATCAGGAACAGGTGGAGCATCAGGAACAGGTGCAGATGTGTAGACCAGTTGGTCTCTCATGGTGTTGGAGAGAGTTTGTCGATTTTCTGAAAGGGACTGAATGTGTCTCTTATGTCTTCCAGGAGTAGCACCATGGTTGGCATCAGTGGTCTGTACTTGGCTCGCCTCTGCTGGGTCCATATCGCTGTTGGCTGAGCCTTTCTGTCACAAGGTACACCAGGATTGACCCAAGAGCAGAGCCACTCAGTAAAATTCTGAACGTCTTTACTTGAATTGTAAGCACAAAATACACAAAAAACACAGGAGGCAAAAAACACAAGAAAAACACAATAAACCGGGGAAAAACAACTTCATGACCATGAAATTCACTTTTGTACGCTGCTTTGGATAAAAGCGTCTGCTAAATAAATGTAAGGTAATGTCAAAACGCAGCAGAAGCTCAAAACATGCAGGGTGGGTTAGAACTGGGGACCACACCTGCAGACAAGCACCTGAACGAGCAGACACAAGCAAACTAACAAGAACCAATAATCTACTCATCACAGTCTCAGACGAGACACGAAACGCAAGCAAAAGTGAAACAGGCGACCTCTGGTGGCCAACAGGTGAAACTTGTGTCAGATGGAAACACGGAGGCCAGACTATATCGCCTCAACCAACACATTTTGGGAAGGGGGGCAGCACCCCAGCCT
>CM045888.1:2061066-2096738 GCA_025169545.1 Anguilla japonica
CACATTCATTTATAGAATATTAATAATATCATTGCATGTATATAGCACCTTTCCAAATGCTCAAAGTGCTTTACAGTGAGGGGGAACTCACCTCACCCACCACCGATGTGTAGCACACACCGGGGTGATGCACGGCAGCCATTTTGTGCCCGAAAGCTCACTACTCATTAACGAAGGTGGAGAGGGAGAGAACATATTTTAGCCAATTAAGTCAGGGGATGATTTGGTGGCAAATTTTGTGAGAGCCAGATCTGGGATTTTGCCAGGACACTGGGAAGCCCCTACTTTTAGTGACAAGTCATGGGGTCTTTAATGACCACAGTGAGTCAGGACCTCGGTTTAACGTTTCCTTTGAAAGACGGCATCTCCTTCAGCACAGTGTCCCCGTCACTGCACTGGGGCATTGGGGTATATTTGACCAGAGGGAAGATTGCCCCCTGCTGGCCCACCAACACCACTTCCAGCAACTCAGTATTCCCTGTTGGTCTCCCATCCAAGTACTAACCAAACCCACACTTGCTTAGCTTCAGCCATTCGGCAGGAGCAGAGTGCATAGAATTTATTTAGAGAATATAGTATTCTCTAAACCACCTATAAATGTAAACTTGCTAATATTATCAAATCTATTCAAAGCTTATCAAGCAGTAGAATTACAGTCTCCTTTTTGCAGGCAAATTTTGTTTACAAGTTTCTCATCATTTTAGATCTACTCACTGTACACATACTTAACTATGATGAAGTAGCACATTGATTTTTCTGTGTCATGTGTCATATCTAAACCTTGTTCAGCAACATACAGTCAGATATTACTTTGTTTTATCTACAGTATTGGCTACATTGATAATAATTCACTCTCTTATTTCAGAGCTACAAGGACACACAAAACAGGTAAGAAACTCCATCCTCTCTCTT
This sequence comes from Anguilla japonica, assembly GCA_025169545.1. Classification (NCBI taxonomy): domain Eukaryota; kingdom Metazoa; phylum Chordata; class Actinopteri; order Anguilliformes; family Anguillidae; genus Anguilla; species Anguilla japonica. The sequence goes on from CM045888.1 coordinate 2,061,979, forward strand.
CAGGTTAAATATCTAAAGTAGTTTATTAGCACTGTAGTGTTCTATCAGTGAGGTACAGTGGAATGTGTTTGCAATGTTACATTACATTACATTACAGGCATTTGGCAGACGCTCTTATCCAGAGCGACGTACATCAAAGTGTATAACCATAACCAGGAACAAGTATGACGAAAACCCTAGAGAGAAGTACCGGTCCAAGTGCAGGGAACAACCGCATAGATCAACTTGTACCCTGAAGGTTAAACTGATTAACACTAATACAACGAGAACGGCAACAATTACTGCTTGTATTTTATTTTTTTATTTTTTTAATACTCCACTGCATTAAGACAGTCAATGCGCCTAAGTCACCTACAAAACAGCTGCCTAGTTACAACCCTAAGCTTACAGTCATTTACAGGGGGGTAGGGAGGGAAGGGGAGAGGTGCAGCCTGAAGAGGTGAGTCTTCAGTTGTCGTTTGAAATGGGTCAGTGTCTCAGCTGTTCTGACCTCCACGGGGAGGTCATTCCACCATCGTGGGGCCAGAACAGACAGGAGACGTGATCTGGAGGTGCAGGTGCGAAGAGGGGGAGGTGCCAGGCGTCCTGAGGTAGCAGAACGGAGGGATCTGGCTGGCATGTAGGGTTTGAATATCTTGTGGAGGTATGCTGGGGCTGATCCCTTGACTGCCTGGTATGCTAGGACCAATGTTTTAAATTTGATGCGAGCTATAACAGGCAGCCAGTGGAGGGTAGTGAGCAGGGGAGTGACGTGGGAGTGTCTGGGGAGGTTGAAGACCAGACGAGCTGCAGCATTCTGTATGAGTTGCAGAGGTCTGGTGGCAGATGCCGGTAGTCCGGCCAGAAGAGAGTTGCAGTAGTCCAGGCGGGATAGAACCATTGCTTGGACCAGGAGCTGGGTTGAGTAGGTGGTGAGAAAGGGGCGGATTCTCCGGATGTTATACAGGAAAAATCTGCATGCCCGGCTTACTGCTGCGATGTTCTTGGAGAGGGACAGCTTGTTGTCCATCACCACCCCGAGATTCTTGGCACAGGGTGATGATGTCACTAAGGTGTCCCCTAGGGAAATGGAAAAGTCAAGGAGGGGAGAGGATAGGGCAGGAATAAAGATTAGCTCCGTCTTTCCTGGGTTGAGCTTCAGGCGGTGATTGTCCATCCAGCTCTCGATGTCCCTCAGGCAAGCGGAGATGCGGGCAGGGACCTGTGTGTCTGATGGGGAGAAGGAGAGAAAGAGTTGTGTGTCGTCGGCATATGAGTGGTAGGACAAGCCATGGGCAGATATTACAGGGCCAAGGGATCTGGTGTATAATGAAAAGAGAAGGGGACCGAGGACTGAGCCCTGGGGAACTCCGGTGGCGAGGGGACGGGGTGGTGATACCTTACCCGCCCAGGCAACCTGGAAGGAACGGTCAAAGAGGTAAGACTCAATCCAGTCAAGGACTGAGCCGCAGATCCCTGTTGCTGCCAGGGAGGACAGGAGGATAGAGTGCTCCACAGTGTCAAATGCAGCGGAGAGGTCTAGAAGAATCAGGACAGAGGAGAGGGAGGCTGCGCGTGCGGCATGGAGTGACTCACTGACCGAGAGGAGTGCAGTCTCGGTCGAGTGGCCAGGCCTGAAGCCAGACTGGTGGGGGTCAAGCAGGTTGTTCTGAGAGAAGAAAGCAGAGAGTTGGTTAGATGCAGCACGTTCAAGTGTTTTGGATAGGAAAGGGAGGAGAGATACCGGGCGGTAGTTCTGAATGACTGAAGGATCTAGTGTGGGTTTCTTCAGCAGCGGGGTGATGTGGGCCCTCTTGAAGGATGAGGGGAAACATCCAGAAGATAGGGAGGAGTTCACGAGGGAGGTGACAAAAGGGAGGATGTCTGGTGTGATTGTCTGGAGGAGAGATGAGGGGATAGGGTCGAGGGCGCAGGTGGTAGGGCGGTGAGTGAGCAGAAGCTGGGAAACTTCAGAGTCTGAGAGGAGAGCAAAAGTGGAGAGACAGGGGGCAGAGGGCGCAGTGGGGGCGGAGGGCGCGGAGGGCGCAGAGGGGGCAAAGGAGCTGCGGATGTCTGCGATCTTTCCATCAAAGAATGCTGCAAAGTCATCTGCAGTGAAGGAAGACTGGGGTGGAGGAGGTGGCACGCTGAGGAGAGAGGAGAAAATAGAGAAAAGTTGATGAGGGTTAGAAATGGAGTTATGAATTTTAGTATGTTTCTCTCTATAATAAATAATGCAGCATTAATAATGACTGAGAGAAGTTTTTAAAATACTAAAGTAATGAAAAGAATATTTACCTCTACTATAAATCCCCCCCCACCTCCCCCCCCCCATGCTCCTGTGAGTGTGTGTCCCTCAGTGGGGTCGGGCTGCTTCATATCCGGCAGCCAGTGGGGCTGTGTGGCAGAACGCTGGGAGGGATGGAGCCATTTTCTTATAGAATGTAGATCTGATGCTGCTGCTGATAATCTTCTATGGTAATGAAGCCACGCCCACAGCACAAGTGACTCCTGAATATTATTGCAGAGCCCAGTGCACACTGGCGGATCCAGAGATGGTCTCAGGAGCGTTGATTGATGTGGCCAAGCACCTGGGCAATCTGAAGTACAGAGTGTGGGAGAAGATGCTGGGGACTGTTCAATACAGTGAGTACTGGGGGCAGGGAGCTCCACATTGTCACTGTACAGGGGGAACCTTCAGCATCCTTTCCACAAGCTGATAAAGGTCAGTCAGAGTTATATTGGTCCTGTCTGTGTAAGAGCCCTGGAGTGAAGAGACTGAGCACCAGTCCTTAATCTCACTGATGCTCATAATAAATGCTGCTTTAAGAGTGATACTGTATTTAAGGGGAAGGACAGGAGCTGCACAGATACTGGCAGGCTTTGAACCCTCTTACAATAATTATACAGATTAACATATATATGCAACATATGACTTGTCAAATATTATTAACTTTTTGTTCTGGTGCTTCTCTCACATGTATCTGAGGCTATAATGGTTAGTTTAGTGAAACCCAGTTTATATCATTAGGAGCCCATTGTGTCTGACGGTTTCCGTCAGTACTGACTTCACTTCTTTGCTTCACAGGCATTCAGCAGAAGCTCTTATCCAGAGCAACTTCCACAATTTGTACATTGTATCCAATTATACAGCTGCAATGCAGGTTAAGTACCTTGCTCAAGGGTACAATGGCAGTGTCCTACCGAGGAATCGAACCTGTGACTTTTAGGTTACTGCAGCATTTAGTTTACAAGACCAACTCCTTACCCAATGTACTGCACTACCGCCTGTACTACACTTCTGCTGACGTCTCATTCTCTGTCCCCTCAGCTCCTGTGATTCTGGACCCAAACACAGCACATCCCAAACTCTCACTGTCTGAGGATCTGACCAGTGTGAGACTCAGTGATGAGAGACAGCAGGTTCCTGATAATCCAGAGAGATTTGATACAAGGCAGTGTGTGCTGGGCTCTGAGGGATTCAGCTCAGGGAGACACTGCTGGGATGTAGAAGTGGGGGGTGAGGTCTGGGTGGTGGGTGTGGCTAAAGAGTCCATCAGGAGGAAAGGGCCTGTGAATCCAAGCCCAGCAGGAGGAATGTGGGTTATACTGCAGTACTATGGGAAATACATCGCCCTGACCTCCCCACTTACAGCCCTCACTGTGCAGGGGAAACCCCAGAGGGTCAGAGTGCAGCTGGACTGGGACAGGGGGGAGGTGTCATTCTCTGACCCCAGTGACAACACTCCTCTCTACACTTTTAAACACTCCTTCACTGAGAGAGTCTTTCCATTCTTATGGCCTGTTTTAATGTGTACCGATCCACTGAAGGTGTCCAGTGTTTCCCCCAGGATTTCATTGTAGGCAGGGGGGGTGAGCGGGGGCCTGGTTGGGGGGGGGGGGGGGCTAGTTTGGTGGCATGGATGGGTGCTGCTGCGATCGCGTTTGGTTGGGGGGGGGGGGCATCAGTTGCATTTTATTCATTTATTTATTCCCTTTGTTTGGCACCCCCCAGTCAGCCCTGATGGGGCATGTGTAATGTGTTACTCCCATTTCTGTCATGGTCCTGTGTTCCAGTTTGTCTGTCTTTCCCTGTTGGGCCGCCAGATGGTGGTACTTCTGTTTTGTGTCCTGCTCCCACTGTTTAATTGTACTATTGGTTTCAATTATTCCATTATTGGGTTTTGGCTGTCTCGTTCTCCCTTCCCTCTCTGTGGCCTGATTGTTCATGGTGCCCTCCTGTTTCTCGTCAGTGTCTGTATATTTAAGTTTCCCTTCCCCTGGACTCAGGTGCTGGATCCTTGTTGGTTTGTTGGTTGTTGGTTTGTCAGTTGTTTGCCTGTTCATGCCTCCGCTCATGTTCCTGACCCATGTGTTCCTGCCCAGGTTCTGTTTCCCACGTATGTTTGGATTTTTTCACGTTTCTTGTGTTTTGAAGTTTCTTGGTGTTTTGCAAAAGTTGCCCTGCGAGGCTTTTTGTTCCCTTGTGTTCCCTTTTATTTAAAGTCTTTTTGTTCATTCCATTGTGGAGTTCAGTTTTTCCTCCCTCCGCATTTGGGTCCTAACCCTCCACTACACCCTGACAAATTCCTAATGAAACACTGAAAAAAGGATGCAAAAGACAATAAAATATATCAGTTTAACTTTGTTAAGGAAGCTGTCTAAAATAGAACTGTTTAAACCCCGTTCTGTGAATGGGATATTTAGGAGTTCCGTTATCCAGTGGAGATGGCTAACTTTAGCTTTGAATCAGTTAGGCTGCTCTCTATGGTTTGTAGGGACGGTCCTGAAGCCAGGCCAGCTTCCACACAGACTCCCGGTGTTCTGACTGCTTGGCTGCACCTGTGTCCTTCACAGTGGCTTCTGTGACTGACAATCAGCAGCTTCACAGACATCAGAACAGCTCCCACTGTCTCCATTCTACCCTCATCTCATCTACATAGAAGAAGGATGAGACTTTCATCTCACAGTTTTTTGGTGTCAGCTCCTCTTAGTCCCTGAAGATGACGTTGTCATGGTACTAGGTTAGTTATTCCCTTTTCTGGAGTAAATCTCCACTACATAAACAAATCCACTCTTCAGCGCATGGCCAAGCAGCCAACCATAGTGAGATAACCGCAAATCAAAACACTCTAATTTCACAGCTCCAGTAAGTTTCTAACCAAGGGGTGTCCAGAATCTCCACAAATGTGTTGAATCTTTGAGAATCTTGGAGGACGGATCATGAAATGCCGCACTTATATGAACACATTTGCAGTTGATTTTGAAATCATAATATCAAAACATGTCATGAGTTGCAGTCACAGCTTCTGTAAGGCCTGTCCGCAGCAGTACTGGATACAGAAGGGATCTCAGGAGTGCCCAGTTTGCAGGAGAAGATCTTCAAGGGAACTACCTCCCTATAACCTGTCTCTGAGGAATACTCTACAAATGTACTGAATCATTAAGGATTTCTTAGGACGGATCATAAAATGTTGTGCTAATGTGAACAAATTTTCCTTTGATTTTTGAATCATAATGTCAAAGTTTTTATGTAACTTGTACAATGTTATTTCCAACTAATTTCTGTGGTATATAGTGGTATTGTAAGTACGTTGGTTTGTGTGTAATCAGTTGAAGTGTAATAAATGCACCAGTGGAATCACTCCAGAGTGCTGCTCTTTTCCTGACCCGTCACCAGTGTGTCTCCCAGGTGTGTGATGAGGTAAGCCTCTCTCTCCAGTGCAGTATGAACACAGACAGAGACAAAATACGTCCCTCAGACGCTGGGTTTGGGTTCATACCAAACTTGAGCTGATCTGAGATTAGTTGTGAAATGCAGATAAGCGCAGTGCCCCTAGATGGCGCTGTGATCTCACGAGTGATAGGCATACTTAAGCAAAAAGAAAATAAGAAACTGAAATAAAGCTAGAATGTAAGTTTCAATTCATTTCACATTAAATATTATCAAAAGTTCATTTTTCTAAATTTACAAAAAAGGGCTTCATACAAAATAATCTAAATTAATCATACAGCACTTTAGTTCCCCCATGAAGAGCCCCTCCTAAGCTGGGGGCCACAACAGCTGCCCCCATCCCAAAATGTGTTTGTTGAGGCGATAGTCTGGCCTCCGTGTTTCCATCTGACACAAGTTTCCCCTTTTGGCCACCAGAGGACGCCTGTTTATTTATTTTTCATTAATTCATTTTATTGTTTATTTTTACAGAGACAGTGCACAATTATAAAAGGTAATTGCCCCAGAGTTAGCTAGCGGCTAATTTACATCTGTTGTCCCTGGGCAGGTATACAAATGACAATCACAAAACAGCAAATACACTTCATAAAACAGCATAATACATAAAAGTCCATCAATGTGAGATGTGAGTTAAAATCAGTATGATAAGTATGATAAAAACAAGGCAATCATTAGTGGTGACACATTTGTACTGACTTTAGCCAAAGCTTGAGGCTGGTTTTAAACACTGCAAAGCTTCCTGAGTTTCTAATATTTGTGGGTATGGAATTCCACTTCCCCACTTTTGCTTGCGTTTCGTGTCTCGTCTGAGATTGTGATGAGTAGATTATTGGTTCTTGTTAGTTTCCTGGTCTCTGCTCGTTCAGGTGCTTGTCTGCAGGTGTGGTCTGATGTATGTACGTTCCCTGTTTGTCTAGTGTCTCTGCTCGTTCAGGTGCTTGTCTGCAGGTGAGGTCTGATGTATGTACGTTCCCTGTTTCTCTGGTGTCTCTGCTGAGTCTGAGTGTGACCTTCCCCAGTTCTAACCCACCCTGCATGTTTTGAGCTTCTGGTGCCTTTTTACATTACATTACATTTTTTTAGCAGACGCTTTTATCCAAAGCGACGTACAAAAGTGCATTTCATGGTCATGAAGTTCATGACTGAGTTCTCTTGTTTTTCCGCAGTTTATGGTGTTTATTCTTGTGTTTTTTGCCTCCTGTGTTTTTTGTGTATTTTTGCCTACGATTCAAGTAAAGACTTTTAGAGTTTCACTGCGTGTCTCTGCACTTGGGCACATCCTGGTGTACCTTGTGACAGAAAGGCTCAGCCAACAGTGATGCGGACCCAGCAGAGGCGAGCCAAGCACAAACCACTGATGCCAGCCATGGTGCTACTCCTGGAAGACATAAGGGACACATTCACTAAATCGACAAGCTCTCTCCAACACCATGAGAAACCAAATGGTCCACACTCCAGCACCTGTTCCTGATGCTTCACCTGTTCCTGTTCCTCTCGGGATTCTGCCCCCCCTCCCCCCCCGAGCGGTGTGATGGACGTCTGGGGGCCTGCCGCTGTTTTCTAACACAGTGTGCCCTGACCTCTGACCTGCAGCCGTCCTGCTTCCCCAGTGGGAGAGCTCTGTGCTGATTGGCTGGGCTCTCTCATGGGCCTCTGGTCTGTGGGAACAAGCGCCTCCTGCATGTCCCAGCATCCTACTGCTCACACCGGAGACAAGCGTGGGCTTTGCCCCGCCCAGCACAGGGCTAACTGGCCAGAGACTGCTGATGCTACACCTGGAATCAGGGTCAGTGGAGGATTACGCCATAGAGTACTGCACCCTGGGTAATGAGAGCGAATCCCTGAGTACTGAGAGTGAATCTCTGGGTACTGAGAGTGAATCTCTGGGTACTGATAGCGAATCCCTGGGTACTGAGAGTGAATCTCTGGGTACTGAGAGTGAATCTCTGGGTACTGAGAGCGAATCCCTGGGTACTGAGAGTGAATCTCTGGGTACTGAGAGCGAATCCCTGGGTACTGAGAGTGAATCTCTGGGTACTGAGAGTGAATCCCTGGGTACTGAGAGTGAATCTCTGGGTACTGAGGAGGCCCCGTCTGCCTTTCTCATGTCAGGATTGACGGAGCGCATGAAGGATGAGCCGGCTTCCTGAGGCTGATCCGGCTGATCAGCTGATCGCTCTGTATCCACGGCCGGATTTGGGAACGGGAGGCCGAGCGGCGGAGGCGGCTGGGGACCGTTCCAGAGTCCAGCTTTCCCTCAGCCCGGTCCTCACCCTCCGCACCCTACGGACCCTCCTGGAGGATCTACGGGTCCAGTGGAGGAGCCCTGGCGGCTGGGACACACCCGGCTGTCCCGCCGTGGGAGGGGGCGGGGTGTGAGGGAGGGGGAGTGTGTTTACTGGGGCCGGTCGGGGAAACGCCTCGGCTCGCTAGGCCTGGCCTGAGTCCCGTTCTCCCCAGCTGCCCACGCCTCCTCTGGGTGTATCTGTGTCCCTCAGCTGGGCTTCCTAAGTCTGGGAGGCTGTCGCTCTTATCGATTCGGGGGCTGCCGGTAATTTCACGGACTGGGAGTTTTGTGCAGCGAGGAGCATTCTGAGAGGACCCAGTTTCACCTCCTCCCCTCTACTGAGTCACACGTTGTTCTGGGTCAGCCCTGGCTCCCTCAGCATGATCCTGCCACTGCCTGGGCTAACGACCCTATTGGACGCTGGGGATGTGATTGACAGGCTACCTCACTGTCTGCCGGTACGGCTATGTGTGCTGTCTCTCTTCTCCCGTGTCTGTAGTGTGTTGGTTCTTGCTGGTGCAGGAGCTCCTGTTGGTTTTGTTGCTCTGTGTTTAGTGAAGCTCTGCTTTATTCCCCCCTCTGGGTCTCGTGTGTCTGCGCTTGGTTCTGTACTCTGCCAGCCGCGTCACCGCCTCCTCCCCAGCCTGGGGAGGGCAACAGCCCCCGCCCACACCCCCCCCCTCTCGAATTAGGCCCTCTGCCTGCACCATTCGCCCCCCCCCCCCCCCCCCCCCCGCACTCTCTCACCTCTGCACTCCTTACTCTCTCACCCCTCACCCCCTCACCTCTTCTCTCTCACCCTCTCACTTCCATTAGCTTCATCAGTGCTGTAGATGAGCGATTCTAAAGCACAGCTCTCCATTACCTCAATAAATGAGGATATTATAAAGAGGAATGGATTTTAGATTTCAGGCTCTGTGTTTGAATCCTGTTTGTAAGGGAGGGTGTGTGTTTGAGATTAGCTGGGGAATTAGATTCCATTTGGATTAACACACATGAGAGAGAACTGACAGAACCTGAAGAACAGGGCTGGTGTAGAACTGCTGGCAGATCAGCCAATCAAACCTCAGTGTTACAATGCTGCTCCCTGTGCTGTCTCTGATAATCAGGTGTGTCTAACAGGAAGAGGGAAGTACAGCTTCTCACACACAGGCGCTTTAGTTACACTGGGGATTTTATGATATGAATTCACTGAATATTTATCAAAAATTGTGGAATTTCTAAAGATACTGATAAGGAATAAAAACAGGCAGGGAAGAACAGAGATTTGCGATTAATTTGAAGTCTGTCTTTTTTAATCTGCAGTTTTTGTATAACAGCAGTAAATAATAGTGAAACTAAACTTTTCAGATTTAGCAGAAATCATTACTGAGCTCAGAACAAACCGAGACAGAATGGCGTCTGGATCTTCTCCCCTGGAAGAGGAGCTCTCCTGTCCTGTGTGCACTGAAATCTTCAGGGATCCGGTTGTCCTGAGTTGCAGCCACAGCTTCTGTAAGGCCTGTCTGCAGCAGTACTGGGAACAGAAGGGATCTCAGGAGTGCCCAGTTTGCAGGAGAAGATTTTCAAAGGAACTACCTCCCTTTAACCTGTCTCTGAGGAATGCCTGTGAGGCATTCTTAAAGGAGAGAAGTCAGAGAGCTAAAGCAGGATCTGAAGTGCTCTGCAGTGAACACAGTGAGAAACTCAAACTCTTCTGTTTGGAGGATCAAATACCCGTCTGTGTTATCTGCCAAACTTCAAGAAAACATGCAAACCACGAACTGCTACCAGTTCAGGAGGCAGCAGAAGAGTATAAGGTAACTGATTTATAATAGAATTTAGACTTGTACCATTTATTTAAATTAATTTATATTTAGAAATTAAATTTCATTTTAAAAGTTGTTGCAAAAGATGATTGCAATTACGCAGATTTTTTAAAAGTTGAGCTTTGTTGTGCTGTCATCTACTGAGACCATGCTGAACTTTAAAATGTTTTTCATAAATATAATTAATATTAAATATTACTATTTTTCATTATTTAGAATTTCGTATGAAAAACTGTATATCTAAAGGGTTATGAGCTAATGATAAAAACAATTTTAGTTTTCAGATTTTGCATGTTTGACTATGTGTCACATAACTGACAGAGAGCGACAGGATGGAGGGGCAGGAGTGTGGAGACATTCTCAGAGCTGTGCTAGGAAGCAGTGCTCAGCATGGGACAGTAGGGGTCAAAGTTCATGCCTCAGATATATGTGTCTGACACAATGTGGCCTTAGAGGGCAGATTACTGTTAGTGTGTCAAATGTAACTCTAAAGATACAGCACATCAAACTTGAGACATTTTCATTTAAAAATGTTTTTAAATTGAACTTTTTGTAAAAATAATATTAATATAGGCAATGCAACAGAGGCAATGCACTGATATTTGTGTCAGTGAACACATTGTTTTTACACAAGCTGTGGCCAGAGTCTCCATTCTGGCTCCTCTCTGTCTGAGCAAGGGCTCTTGTGCTGTCTGTAGGCAGTGAAGTTTACTGTATGACTGTTTCCTCAGTAAAGTGTGGACTCTGTCATTTCTTTCCAGGAGAAACTCAGGGCTGCACTGGCTCCACTGCAGGAGAAGCTAAAAGCCTTTAATGCAGTGAAACTACTCTGTGATCAAACAGCAGAGCACATCAAGGTACTGTACTGAAGCCTTTAAATCACATTGTTGAAAATGCAGCATTGGATTGTGCTGAAATGATGGTGAATAATGTTTATTCCAGAGCCAGGCCAAGCACACAGAGAGACAGATAAAGATGGAGTTTGAGAAACTTCAGCAGTTCCTAAAATATGAAGAGGCAGCCAGGATTGCTGCACTGAGGGAGGAAGAAGAGCAGAAGAGTCAGCTGATGAAGGAAAAGATTGAGAAGATGACAGAAGAGATATCATCCCTTTCTGAACAAATCATAGCCATAGTACAGGAGCTGGGAGCTGAAGACGTCTCATTCCTGCAGGTAAGACCTGTTCACTCTGTGTCTGCAGGACTCTATACAAACTGCTGTTAATGCTCACACACATTGATTTATAAAATAATAATAATATCCTTGCATTTATATAGCACCTTTCCAAATGCTCAAAGTGCTTTACAGTGAGGGGGAACTCATCTCGCCCACCACCGATGTGTAGCACACACCGGGGTGATGCACGGCAGCCATTTTGCGCCCGAAAGCTCACTACATATTAGCGAAAGTGGAGAGGGAGAGAACATATTTTAACCAATTAATTCAGGGGATGATTTGGTGGCAAGTGTTGCGAGAGCCAGATCTTATCTGGGATTTAGCCAGGACACTGGGGAACCCCCTACTCTTAGTGATAAGTGTCATGGGGTCTTTAATGACCACAGTGAGTCAGGACCTTGGTTTAACGTCTCATCCGAAAGACGTCAACTCCTACAGCACAGTGTCCCCGTCACTGCACTGGGGCATTGGGGCTTATTTGACCAGAGGGAAGATTGCCCCCTGCTGGCCCACCAACACCACTTCCAGCAGCAACTCAGTATTCCCTGGTGGTCTCCCATCCAAGTACTAACCAAACCCACACTTGCTTAGCTTCAGCCAGTCGGCAGGAGCAGAGCGCATAGAATTTATTTAGAGAATATAGTATTCTCTAAACCACCTTTAAATGTAAACTTGCTAATATTATCAAATCTTATCAAGCAGTAGAATTACAGTCTCCTTTTTGCAGGCAAATTTTGTTTACAAGTTTCTCATCATATTAGATCCACTCACTGTACACATACTAAACTATGATGAAGCAGCACATTGATTTTTCTGTGTCATGTGTCATATCTAAAGCTTGTTCAGCAACATACAGTCAGATATTACTTTGTTTTATCTACAGTATTGGCTACATTGATAATAATTCACTCTCTTATTTCAGAGCTACAAGGACACACAAAACAGGTAAGCAAACTGCATCCTCTCTCTTCAGGTTAAATATCTAAAGTAGTTTATTAGCACTGTAGTGTTCTATCAGTGAGGTACTGTGGAATGTGTTTGCAATGTTTCTCTCTATAATAAATACTGCAGCATTAATAATAACTGAGAGAAGTTTTTAAAATACTAAAGTAATGAAAAGAATATTTACCTGTAATATAAATCCCCCCCCCCCCCACGCTCCTGTGGGTGTGTGTCCCTCAGTGGGGTCGGGCTGCTTCATATCTGGCAGCCAGTGGGGCTGTGTGGCAGAACGCTGGGAGGGATGGAGCCATTTTCTTATAGAATGAAGATCTGATGTTGCTGCTGATAATCTTCTATGGTAATGAAGCCACGCCCACAGCACAAGTGACTCCTGAATATTATTGCAGAGCCCAGTGCACACTGGCGGATCCAGAGAAGGTCTCCGGAGCGCTGATTGATGTGGCCAAGCACCTGGGCAATCTGAAGTACAGAGTGTGGGAGAAGATGCTGGGGACTGTTCAATACAGTGAGTACTGGGGGCAGGGAGCTCCACATTGTCACTGTACAGGGGGAATCTTCAGCATCTTTTCCACAAGCTGATAAAGCCAGTCAGAGTCATATTGGTCCTGTCTGCATAAGAGCCCTGGAGTGAAGAGACTGAGCACCAGTCCTTAATCTCACTGATGCTCATAATAAAATGCTGCTTTTATAGTGATTACGTATTTTAGGGGAAGGACAGGAGCTACACAAACACTGACAGGCTTTGTTTCCTCTTATAGGAATTCTTCAATGTGTGACTTATCAGATAGTTTTAGATTTTAGTTCTGGTGCTTCTCTCACACATGTGTCTGAGACTATAATGGTTGTTTTTGTGAAACCCAGTTTATATCATTAGGAGCCCATTGTGTCTGACGGTTTTCCTTTGTGCAGATTAGTGCTGACTTCACTTTTTTACTTTACAGGCATTTAGCAGAAGCTCTTATCCAGAGCAACTAACACAACTTTTTACACCGCATTTACATTATATCCGATGATACAACTGGATATATACAGCTGCAATGCAGGTTAAATACTTTGCTCAAGGGTACAACGGCAGTGTCCTACCGGGGAATTGAACCTGTGACTTTTAGGTTACTGCAGCATTTAGTTTACAAGACCAACTCCTTACCCATTATACTGCACTACCGCCTATACTACACTTTTGCTGACGTCTCATTCTCTGTCCCTTCAGCTCCTGTGACTCTGGACCCAAATACAGCAGATCCCTACCTCTCACTGTCTGAGGATCTGACCAGTGTGAGATGGAGAGGTGGGAGACAGCAGGTTCCTGATAATCCAGAGAGATTTGATAGGGGGCAGTGTGTGCTGGGCTCTGAGGGATTCAGCTCAGGGAGACACTGCTGGGATGTAGAAGTGGGGGGTGAGCTCTGGGTGGTGGGTGTGGCTAAAGAGTCCATCAGGAGGAAAGGGGCTGTGGATCTGAGCCAAGCAGCAGGAGTGTGGAGTATAGGGCTGCTCTCTCGGCGTTATGCAGCCCTGACCTTCCCACCTACACCCCTCACTGTGCAGAGGAAACTCCAGAGGGTCAGAGTGCAGCTGGACTGGGACAGGGGGGAGGTGTCATTCTCTGACCCCAGTGACAACACTCCTCTCTACACTTTTAAACACTCCTTCACTGAGAGAGTCTTTCCGTTCTTCTGGCCTGCTTTAATGTGTACCGATCCACTGAAGGTGTCCAGTGTTTCCCCCAGGATTTCACTGTAGGCAGGGGGGGTTAGCGGGGGCCTGGTTGGGAGGGGGGGGGCTAGTTTTGTGGGGTGGATGGGTGCTGCTGCGATCGTGTTTGGTTGGGGGGGGCATCGATTGCATTTTATTCTTTTAGTTTGGCACCCCCCCCCCCCACTCCCATTTCCTAATGAAACACTGAAGAAAGGATGCAAGAGAGAATAACATATATCTGTTTAATGTTAAGCGAGCTGGCTGAAATAGAGTTGTTTAAATCCCGCTCTGTGAATGAGATATTTAGGAGTTCTGTTATCCAGTGGAGATGGCTAACTTTAGCTTTGAATCAGTTAGGCTGCTCTCTATGGTTTGTAGGGGCGGTCCTGAAGCCAGGCCAGCTTCCACACAGACTCCCGGTGTTCTGACTGCTTGGCTGCACCTGTGTCCTTCACAGTGGCTTCTGTGACTGACAATCAGCAGCTTCACAGACATCAGAACAGCTCCCAATGTCTCCATTCTACCCTCATCTCATCTACATGGAAGAAGGATGAGATTTTCTCCTCACACTTTTTTGGTGTTAGCTCCTCTTAGTCGCTGAAGATGACGTTGTCATGTTACTAGGCTCGTTATTCCCTTTCCTGGAGTAAATCTCCACTACATAAACAAATCCACATGGCCAAGCAGCCAACCATAGTGAGATAACCGCAAATCAAAACACTCTAATTCCACAGCTCCAGTAAGTTTCTAACCAAGGGGCGTCCAGAAACTCCACAAATGTGTTGAGACTTTGAGAATTTCTGTAGACGGATCATAAAATGGGGCACTTACATGAACACATTTACAGTTGATTTTGAAATCATAATATCAAAACATGTCATGAGTTGCAGTCACAGCTTCTGTAAGGCCTGTCTGCAGCAGTACTGGATACAGAAGGGATCTCGGGAGTGCCCAGTTTGCAGGAGAAGATCTTCAAGGGAACTACCTCCCTATAACCTGTCTCTGAGGAATACTCCACAAATGTACTGAATCATTGGGAATTTCTTAGGACGGATCACATAATGTTGTACTAATGTGAACAAATTTTCCTTTGATTTTTGAATCATAATGTCAAATTTTTTATGTAACTCGTACAATGTTATTTCCAACTAATTTCTGTGGTATATAGTGGTATTGTAAGTACGTTGGTTTGTGTGTAATCAGTTGAAGTGTAATAAATGCACCAGTGGAATCACTCCAGAGTGCTGCTCTTTTCCTGACCCGTCGCCAGTGTGTCTCCCAGGTGTGTGATGAGGTAAGTCTCTCTCTCCAGTGCAGTATGAACACAGACAGAGACAAAATACGTCCCTCATATGTTGGGTTTGGGTTCATACCAAGCTTGAGTTGATCTGAGATTAGTCGTGAAATGCAGATAAGCGCAGTGCCCCTAGATGGCGCTGTGAACTCACGAGTGATAGGTATACTTAAGCAAAAAGAAAATAAGAAACTGAAATAAAGCTAGAATGTAAGTTTCAATTCATTTCACATTAAATATTATCAAAAGTTCATTTTTCTCAATTTACAAAAAAGGGTTTCATACAAAATAATCAAAATGAATCATAGCACGTTAGTTCCCCCATGAAGACCCCCTCCTAGGCTGGGGGCCACTACAGCTGCCCCCCATCCCAAAACGTGTTTGTTGAGGCGATAGTCTGGCCTCCGTGTTTCCATCTGACACAAGTTTCCCCTGTTGGCCACCAGAGGTCGCCTGTTTCCCATTTGCTTGCGTTTTGTGTCTCATCTGAGATTGTGATGAGTAGATTATTGGTTCTTGTTAGTTTCCTGGTCTCTGCTCGTTCAGGTGCTTGTCTGCAGGTGAGGTCTGATGTATGTACGTTCCCTGTTTGTCTAGTGTCTCTGCTGAGTCTGAGTGTGACCTTCCCCAGTTCTAACCCATCCTGCATGTTTTGAGCTTCTGGTGCCTTTTTACGTGACATTACATTCATTTAGCTTTAATCCAAAGCGACGTACAAAAGTGCATTTCATGGTCATGAAGTTGTTTTTCCCCAGTTTATTGTGTTTTTCTTGTGTTTTTTGCCTCCTGTGTTTTTTGTGTATTTTGTGCTTACAATGCAAGTAAAGACGTTCAGAATTTTACTGAGTGGCTCTGCTCTTGGGTCAATCCTGGTGTACCTTGTGACAGAAAGGCTCAGCCAACAGCGATATGGACCCACCAGAGGCGAGCCAAGTACAGACCACTGATGCCAACCACGATGCTACTCCTGGAAGACATAAGGGACCCATTCAGTCCCTTTCAGAAAATCGACAAACTCTCTCCAACACCATGAGAGACCAACTGGTCTACACACCTGCACCTGTTCCTGATGCTTCACCTGTTCCTGATACTTCACTTATTCCTGATGCTTCACCTGTTCCTGATACTTCACTTATTCCTGATGCTTCACCTGTTCCTGATACTTCACTTATTCCGGATGCTTCACCTGTTCCTGATGCTTCACCTGCACCAGCAACCAGCACAGCTCCTCTCGGTATTCTGCCCCCCCCTCGAGCAGTGTGACTGTCCTGCTTCCCCTGACCTCTGACCTGCAGCCGTCCTGCTTCCCCTGACCTCTGACCTGCAGCTGTCCTGCTTCCCCTGACCTCTGATCTGCAGCCGTCCTGCTTCCCCAGTGAGAGAGCTCTGTGCTGATTGGCTGGGCTCTCTCATGGGCCTCTGGTCTGTGGGAACAAGCGCCTCCTGCATGTTCCAGCATCCTACTGCTCACACCGGAGACGAGCGTGGGCTTTGCCCCGCCCAGCACAGGGCTAGCTGGCCAGAGACTGCTGATGCTACGCTTGGAATCAGGGTCAGTGGAGGATTACACCATAGAGTACTGCACCCTGGGTACTGAGAGTGAATCCCTGGGTACTGAGAGTGAATCCCTGGGTACTGAGAGTGAATCCCTGGGTACTGAGAGTGAATCTCTGGGTACTGAGAGTGAATCTCTGGGTACTGAGAGTGAATCCCTGGGTACTGAGAGTGAATCTCTGGGTACTGAGAGTGAATCCCTGGGTACTGAGAGCGAATCCCTGGGTACTGAGAGTGAATCTCTGGGTACTGAGAGTGAATCTCTGGGTACTGAGAGCGAATCTCTGGGTACTGAGAGTGAATCCCTGGGTTCTGAGAGTGAATCTCTGGGTACTGAGAGCGAATCCCTGGGTACTGAGAGTGAATCTCTGGGTACTGAGAGTGAATCCCTGAGTACTGAGAGTGAATCTCTGAGTACTGAGAGCGAATCCCTGGGTACTGAGAGTGAATCTCTGGGTACTGAGAGTGAATCTCTGGGTACTGAGAGCGAATCTCTGGGTACTGAGAGTGAATCTCTGGGTACTGAGAGTGAATCTCTGGGTACTGAGAGTGAATCCCTGGGTACTGAGAGTGAATCTCTGGGTACTGAGAGTGAATCTCTGAGTACTGAGAGTGAATCTCTGGGTACTGAGAGTGAATCTCTGGGTACTGAGAGTGAATCTCTGGGTACTGAGCGAATCTCTGGGTACTGAGAGTGAATCCCTGGGTACTGAGAGTGAATCTCTGGGTACTGAGAGTGAATCTCTGAGTACTGAGAGTGAATCTCTGGGTACTGAGGAGGCCCCGTCTGCCTTTCTCATGCCAGGATTGACGGAGCGCATGAAGGATGAGCCGGCTTCCTGAGGCTGATCCAGCTGATCAGCTGATCGCTCTGTATCCACGGCCGGATTTGGGAACGGGAGGCCGAGCGGCGGAGGCGGCTGGGGACCGTTCCAGAGTCCAGCTTTCCCTCAGCCCGGCCCTCACCCTCCCCACCCTACGGACCCTCCTGGAGGATCTACGGGTCCAGTAGAAGAGCCCTGGCGGCTGGGACACGCCCGGCTGTCCCGCCGTGGGAGGGGGCGGGGTGTGAGGGTGGGGGAGTGTGTTTACTGGGGCTGGTCGGGGACACGCCCGGCTGTCCCGCCGTGGGAGGGGGGCGGGGTGTGAGGGAGGGGGAGTGTGTTTACTGGGACCGGTCGGGGAAACGCCTCGGCTCGCTAGGCCTGGCCTGAGTCCCGTTCTCCCCAGCTGCCCACGCCTCCTCTGGGTGTATCTGTGTCCCTCAGCTGGGCTTCCTAAGTCTGGGAGACTGTCGCTCTTATCGATTCGGGGGCTGCCGGTAATTTCACGGACTGAGAGTTTTGCGCAGCGAATTCTTATTGTAGAGAATTCTCTCTACAATAATTACTGCAGAATGAATAATGACTATATATAGAGGGAAGTTTTTTTTAAATACTAAAGTAATTAAATGAATTTTTACCTGTAATATAAATCCCCCCTCCTCCTGTGAGTGTGTGTCCCTCAGTGGGGTCGGGCTGCTTCATATCTGGCAGCCAGTGGGGCTGTGTGGCAGAACGCTCGGATGGACGGAGCCATTTTCTTATAGAATGAAGATCTGATGTTGCTGCTGATAATCTTCTATGGTAATGAAGCCACGCCCACAGCACAAGTGACTCCTGAATATTATTGCAGAGCCCAGTGCACACTGGCGGATCCAGAGAAGGTCTCAGGAGCGCTGATTGATGTGGCCAAGCACCTGGGCAATCTGAAGTACAGAGTGTGGGAGAAGATGCTGGGGACTGTTCAATACAGTGAGTACTGGGGGCAGGGAGCTCCACATTGTCACTGTACAGGGGGATCAGCATCCTTTCCACAAGCTGATAAAGCCAGTCAGAGCCATATTGGTCCTGTCTGTGTAAGAGCCCTGGAGTGAAGAGACTGAGCACCAGTCCTTAATCTCACTGATGCTCATAATAAAATGCTGCTTTAAGAGTGATACTGTATTTAAGGGGAAGGACAGGAGCTGCACAGATACTGGCAGGCTTTGCTCTCTCTTACAATAATTATACAGATTAACATATATATGCAACATGTCAAATATTATTAACTTTTTGTTCTGGTGCTTCTCTCACATGTATCTGAGGCTATAATGGTTAGTTTTGTGAAACCTAGTTTATATCATTAGGAGCCCATTGTGTCTGACGGTTTCCTTTGTGCAGATCAGTGCTGACTTCACTTTTTTACTTTACAGGCATTTAGCAGAAGCTCTTATCCAGAGTGACTAACACAACTTTTTACATAGCTTTTACATTGTATCCGATGATACAGCTGGATATATACAGCTGCAATGCAGGTTAAGTACCTTTAGCTCAAGGGTACAACGGCAGTGTCCTACCGGGGAATCAAACCTGTGGCTTTTAGGTTACTGCAGCATTTAGTTTACAAGACCAACTCCTTACCCATTATACTGCACTACCGCCTATACTACACTTCTGCTGACGTCTCATTCTCTGTCCCTTCAGCTCCTGTGACTCTGGACCCAAACACAGCACATCCCGACCTCTCGCTGTCTGAAGATCTGACCTGTGTGAGATTCAGTAATGAGAGTCAGCAGGTTCCTGATAATCCAGAGAGATTTGATGGGTGGCGGTGTGTGCTGGGCTCTGAGGGATTCAGCTCAGGGAGACACTGCTGGGATGTAGAAGTGGGGGGTGAGGTCTGGGTGGTGGGTGTGGCTAAAGAGTCCATCAGGAGGAAAGGGACTGAGAGTCTGAGCACAGCAGGAGGACTGTGGGGTATACAGCAGTACAGTGGTAAATACACAGCCTGGAGCTCTTCATTCCTCACAGACCTCACTGTGCGGAGGAAACCCCAGAGGGTCAGAGTGCAGCTGGACTGGGACAGGGGGGAGGTGTCATTCTCTGACCCCAGTACCAACACTCCTCTCTACACTTTTAAACACTCCTTCACTGAGAGAGTATTTCCATTCTTCTGGCTTGGTTTAATGTGTACCGATCCACTGAAGGTGTCCAGTGTTTCAGGGGAAGGACAGGAGCTGCACAAACACTAGCCTCACGAGCCAGTCTCTTCTTTCACTTCGCTCAACAGAGCCTGGCTGAAGCCTTGAAGTTCTAGGCACAAACAAAGGAGGCAACCTTCCTGGGTGTAATATGTCACTCCCATTTTCTAATGAAACATTGAAAATTGATGCAAAAGAGGATAAAATAAAATATATTATGTTAATAATATTAACATAATATATTTAAATATTAACATAATATGTTTAAACCCCACTCTGTGAATGGGATATTTAGGAGTTTCGTTATCCAGTGGAGATGTCTAACTTTAGCTTTGAATCAGTTAGACTGCTCTCCATGGTTTGTAGGGGCGGTCCTGAAGCCAGGCCAGCTTCCACACAGACTCCCGGTGTTCTGACTGCTTGGCTGCACCTGTGTCCTTCACAGTGGCTTCTGTGACTGACAGTCAGCAATAGTCTACATGTAGTTACTCTGCTCTGTGTGAGGTAGCCTTCATGCATTTTCTCTTCCCTGTGTGCGGTAGTTTACATGCAGTTTTTCTGCTGTGTCTGTGGTAGTTTACATGCAGTTTCTCTGCTGTGTGTGCGGTAGTTTACATACAGTTTCTCTGCTCTGTGTGCGGTAGTCTTCGTGCAGTTTCTCTGCCTTGTGTGCGGTAGTTTACATGCAGTGTTTCTGCCCTGTGTGCGGTAGTTTACATGCAGTTTCTCTGCTCTGTGTGCGGTAGTCTACATGCAGTTTCTCTGCACTGTGTGCGGTAGTTTACATACAGTTTCTCTGCCCTGTGTGCGGTAGTTTACATGCAGTTTCTCTGCCCTGTGTGCGGTAGTCTTCGTGCAGTTTCTCTGCCCTGTGTGCGGTAGTTTACATGCAGTTTCTCTGCACTGTGTGCGGTAGTTTACATGCAGTTTCTCTGCCCTGTGTGCGGTAGTTTACATGCAGTTTCTCTGCACTGTGTGCGGTAGTTTACATGCAGTTTCTCTGCACTGTGTGCAGTAGTTTACATGCAGTTTCTCTGCACTGTGTGCGGTAGTTTACATGCAGTTTCTCTGCCCTGTGTGCGGTAGTCTTCGTGCAGTTTCTCTGCCCTGTGTGCGGTAGTTTACATGCAGTTTCTCTGCCCTGTGTGCGGTAGTTTACATGCAGTTTCTCTGCCCTGTGTGCGGTAGTTTACATACAGTTTCTCTGCCCTGTGTGCGGTAGTTTACATGCAGTTTCTCTGCACTGTGTGCGGTAGTCTACATGCAGTTTCTCTGCTGTGTGTGCGGTAGTCTACATGCAGTTAGCATGACGCGTGCGTGAACGTGTGGGGCTGCATGTTTCATGAGGGGTGGAGTGCGCATCCTGTTTGGGAGTCGCTGCTGTGCTTCACACTGACATCCACCACGTCCGTGGAGCTTTCAGCAGCAAACGGCGAGGGCGAGTCACATGACCGAACCGCAGCCATTCACACACTCCTGATCCAACTGGCTGGAAGTTCACAATAATTTGGTTTCCGTGGAAACGGGCTTGTTAAATTGTCTCCAGTTCTCGTTCACCCAAAACGAATTTAGCAGATCGGTCCGTCGGCATCTTATGGCCTCGTTTGCTTAATGAGGTTTATGACCATTATTACTAACTTTGAGATGTCATTACTTGTGCTGATTACTGCCTAAGTTGTCTTGTAAATGATTGCTTATGAAGGTACAGGTTTTACTGCAACCTTAGAAAGGCTTTGTTTTTATACTATACTCCATTAAGAAATGTTTAATAGGATATTTCTCCGATATGGATGTAGCGCTTATGACATTTTTCCTTTGTAAAATAATTCACTGTGTGAAAATTGATATGCTTTTTTGCAAAATACACTTTTCTTATTGTGTTTTGTTTCCTTAAGACAAGAACGGAGTAACTAACAGGAGTTTGAAGGAAAGTTTAAAAGAAAAGAAAAACAGTGAAATTTACAGTTTGTGTAAAGCAGTGATTCTTGGCTGGTGGGGAATGTGAATAAATGATCCAACTACAATGACTGCAGCTGACTCTTCAACCCTGCATAACTGCTCTCTACTGCCCCCTTTGGGACAGTAATATCATTAACCATTTAACTACAAGAAAATCTCATTATTATCAGACCAATCAGTGTGGACCAGTGGCAAACAACCCTGTTCCTGGAGATTTACCACCCTGTTGGTTATCATTTCCACCCTGTTTTGGCACATCTGATTCTAATTAGCAGCTCAATGAGATCTCCAGCTGTTAAATAACATGTGCTTTGGTTGTGTTGGAGTGAAAACTGAAGGGATGGTAGTTAAATTGAGTGAAGTCTTATCTAGCTTAATTTTTTTAAACCACTGGTAGCCTAATGTTTTTAGTCCATAGTGCATTAAAATAGGCACTAAAGATGGGAGTAATATGGCAAAGACAGAGTTCGGCTTAGTCATGAGGAAAGTCTTGTCTAAGACTATTTTTACTCCTCAAACTCATGTTTTTGTGTTAATGTAGGCAGAACGGTGAATGTTGTCTCCAGCTGTAGCTGCTGTCATAGTGCTTCTGAGATGAATATCAAGATATGAACTGCACACTAAATCTGCATTAGAACTCTGCCTGGGTGTCATCATACATTCTGTTAGCCAATGACCAGCGTTGACTGACCTTGACCGCATACAGCCATTGAGAGCCATCGGGTAAGGTAGATTGTTTTATTCATGCTTTTATATTGGTGGCTTCTTGGTTTGGGTGTGGATGCTTTCTGTGCATGTAGCTTGAGCGCAGTGCCTTTTGTTTTGCGTATAGGTTTATTTTGAGTAGGTGGCCGATGCATGGATTGACCGCTGTTCCTTCTTTTCGTTTTCTGTACATGTTGCAAATTAGCTGCCCAGCTACCGCGAGTGAGCGTGCTTCCGCTCATAGTATCTGGCCTTGTGTTGATCAGCTAGTGCGCGGAGCTGGTCAGCTAGCTTGAGCATTTCTTTTTGTTTAATTGCTTTTTGTTTTCATGTTAGCCATTCTCCCCCGCTCTAACTCAATCGGCTAACCCAGTCCTGCTTTAACTATTCTTTGTGCTTTGCCTGCCATTAATTCGAGGGGCTTGTCTATCTGCATGCTGTTGGGTTTGCTTTATGCTCCTTCTAGATTGCTGTGCTTGACTAAGAGCGTTTGGCTTTGCTTTAACTATTTGTGTGTTCTTCTACTTTGCTCTGTGGAGTTTGGTGTGATTACAGTTGCAGTGTACCTTAATGGAGTGCGTCATTCACAGGTGTGTATATTCCCTTCTCTAAGGTCGCAGCAAACACAAGTAAGGTACAAGCCAGCTGGGTAGTCTGTTTGCAGTAAAGGGTGGAAATGTTAAATGTTGTGTATGTTATTGCTCATTAAACCATTTTATGAATTGGAGAAAATAAAGCCCTGGGCATGTCGAAGTGTCGTTGAGCAAGACACCTAACCCCTAACCTCTAACTGCTCTGGCGAATGAGAGGCATCAATTGTAAAGCGCTTTGGATAAAAGCGCTATATAAATGCAGTCCATTTACCATTTACCATTAAAGGAAGCTAGCACTTTGCTATTTTCCCTACCATAGTTTTTTTATGAAATTAATGTTAATAAAAAAGGATCTGTTTTTTTTCTCTTTTACTCGAGACTCCTGTCGTTCATACTTGCGTTGGTAACAATTTTACCCAAAAATCCAACATACCTGACACAAAACAACAACCGCAAATCCACGTTTCGGTGCCTGGATTCCAGTTGTCTCTGCGAAATGCCTTTTCTTTAGCTTTCGGCAGTCTGTAAAAAGATAGCTCCGATTTCTTGTTGAATGTCCATGGATCACTGCTTCTTTGGTAACTTGTAAGGATCACTGTCGAGTCCAACTGCCTTTCATTTAAGCAGATAATCGTTTGTTTTACTCCCGGTTTTTCAGTTTCCTATACTAAAGTCAGTCATGTGGCAGCGTGTTTTGCCACTCAGTCCCGACTGAGGGGGCGTATTCCGGTGGCAAAGTGACGTCAATGCATACCCTTTATATTCCTGCCTCTCGTCCAATGCATGCTGGGATAGGCTCCAGCACCTCCTGTGACCCCAAGCAGGAATAAGTGGGTTAGTTAATGGAAGGATGGATTGATTTATTTTTTTTAACCTTTTTATATAAATATCTAAAAGACTCCACTATTTGCATTAGCTGTGTATATAGGAACACATTTTTAAATAAGACCTTAAACTGAACTGAATGCAGCAGAATTTTCTTACATTATAAAGAACCTGAAGAACAGCGCTGGTGTAGAACTGCTGGCAGATCAGCCACTCAAACCTCAGTGGTACAATGCTGCCCCCTGCAGGAAGTGCTGTCTCTGATTATTAGGTGTGTCTAATAGGAAGAGCAAAGTACAGTTCCACTCACACACAGGTGCTTTAGTTACACTGCGGATCTTATGATATGATTTCACTGTATTGTTCTCTGAAATGAAGACATTTCTGAAGATATTACCTAAGGAATAAAAACAAGCTGGAAAGAACAGAGATTTGGGACTAAATTAAATTCTGTCTAATCTGCAGATTTTGAATTCACAGGGAGTAAAAGTGAAACCAAACTATAGATTTAGCAGAAGCCATTACTGAGCTCAGAACAGAGAAAGACAGAATGGCGTCTAGATTTTCTCTCCTGGAAGAGGAGCTCTCCTGTCCTGTGTGCTCTGAAATCTTCAGGGATCCTGTTCTCCTGAGTTGCAGTCACAGCTGCTGTAAGGCCTGTCTGCAGCAGTACTGGGAACAGAAGGGATCTCAGGAGTGCCCAGTTTGCAGGAGAAGATCTTCTAAGGAATTTCCTCCCTGTAACCTGTCTCTGAGGAATACCTGTGAGGCGTTCTTAAAGGAGAGAAGTCAGAGAGCTAAAGCAGGATCTGAAGTGCTCTGCAGTCTGCACAGTGAGAAACTCAAACTCTTCTGTTTGGAGGATCAAATACCCGTCTGCCTTGTCTGCCAAACTTCAAGAAAACATGCAAACCATGAAATGCTTCCAGTTCAGGAGGCTGCACAAGAGTGTAAGGTATAATATAAGTATAATTCTCATATACAATAATTCAAAATTTGTCTACTTTTAAATTGATTTTAGTCATTTTCAGTTCACATATAGTATTAAATTTTAAATGCTTTATGATTTCATTTTATTGGAATTCATAAAAAGACAGGGGTTTTAGGTGGCTTAGCACCCTATACTAGTATATCTTGTAAGTTTCATTCTAAGCAAATAATTTTCATGAATCTTTTTAAAATAAAAACAAATACCTTGAAATTTTATTGAGACATATCACTTCAATTTGATGACATCAGGAGGTCAACTCTTAATATTTAACAAACAGAACTGTATAAAGTGACCTTTGTTCTCAGATTGCAGTTTGAGCACCTATCTATCTATGTGTCACATGACTGACAGAGGGGCAGGAGTGTGGAGACATTCTCAGAGCTGTGTTAGGGAGCAGAGCTCAGCATGGGACAATAAGGGTCAAAGGTCGTGCCTCAGATATATGTGCCTGACACAATGCAGCCTTAGAGGGCAGATCACTCTTAATGTGCCAAATGTAACTCTAAAAATACAGCACATTAAACCAGAGACATTTTCATGTTAAAAGTTTAATTTTGCAGATACAAACAGAATATTAGTGTTCCAATTTTGCACAAGCATAACTGTTTACCTGGCATGTCCTGACAGAGAAGCAATACACTGATATGTGTCTCAGTGAACACATTGTTTTTACACAAGCTGTGACCTGAGTCTTCATTCTGGGTCCCCTCTGTCTAAACAGGGGCTCTTGTGCTGTTTGTGTAGGCAGTGAAGTTTACTGTTCGTCTGTTTCATCAGTAAAGTGAGGACTATGCCATTTCTTTCCAGGAGAAACTCAGGACTGCACTGGCTCCACTGCAGGAGAAGCTTAAAGCCTTTAATGCAGTGAAACTAGTCTGTGATCAAACAGCAGAGCACATCAAGGTACAGTACTGAGGCCTTTAAATCACAGTGTTGAAAATGCAGAACTGGACTGTGCTGAAATGATGGTGAATAATGTTTATTCCAGAGCCAAGCCCAGCACACAGAGAGACAGATAAAGATGGAGTTTGAGAAACTTCAGCAGTTCCTAAAAGATGAAGAGACAGCCAGAGTCACTGCACTGAGGGAGGAAGAGAAGCAGAAGAGTCAGATGATGAAGGAGAAGATTGAGAAGATGACAGAAGAGATATCATCGCTTTCAGAACAAATCAGAGCCATAGAACAGGAGCTGGGAGCTGAAGACGTCTCATTCCTGCAGGTAAGACCTGTTCACTCTGTGTCTGCTGGAGTCTATACAAACTGCTGTTAATGCTCACACACATTCATTTATAGAATGTAGTATTGTCTAAAACATCTTTTCATGTAAGCTTGCAAAAATCATCAAATCTCATAAAAATCTAAGCTTTGTCAAGCAGTAGCATGACAGTCTCTTTTTACAGGCAAAGTTTGATTTTAAGTTTCTCAATATTCTAGATCCACACACTGTACGCATATTTAACTGATGAAACAGCACATTCATTTTTCTGTGTCATGTGTCATATCTAAAGCTTGTTCAGCCACATACAGTCAGATATTACTGTGGCTTATCTACAGTATTGGCTACAGTGATAATAATTCACTTTCTTATTTCAGAGCTACAAGGACACACAAAACAGGTAAGCAAACTGCATCCTCTCTCTTCAGGTTAAATATCTAAAGTAGTTTATCAGCCCTGTAGTGTTCTATCAGCGAGGTACTGAAGAATGTGTTTGCAATGTTTCTCTCTATAATAATTACTGCAGCATTAATAATGACTATATATAGAGGGAAGTTTTTTTTAATACTAAAGTAATTAAATGAATTTTTACCTGTAATATAAATCCCCCCTCCTCCTGTGAGTGTGTGTCCCTCAGTGGGGTCGGGCTGCTTCATGTCTGGCAGTCAGTGGGGCTGTGTGGCAGAACGCTGGGAGGGATGGAGCCATTTTCTTATAGAATGAAGATCTGATGTTGCTGCTGATAATCTTCTATGGTAATGAAGCCACGCCCACAGCACAAGTGACTCCTGAATATTATTGCAGAGCCCAGTGCACACTGGCGGATCCAGAGAAGGTCTCAGGAGCGCTGATTGATGTGGCCAAGCACCTGGGCAATCTGAAGTACAGAGTGTGGGAGAAGATGCTGGGGACTGTTCAATACAGTGAGTACTGGGGACAGGGAGCTCCACATTGTCACTGTACAGGGGGAATCTTCAGCATCCTTTCCACAAGCTGATGAAGCCAGTCAGAGTCATATTTGTCCTGTCTGTGTAAGAGCCCTGGAGTGAAGAGACTGAGCACCAGTCCTTAATCTCACTGATGCTCATAATAAAATGCTGCTTTAAGAGTGATACTGTATTTAAGGGGAAGGACAGGAGCTACACAAACACTAACAGGCTTTGCTCGCTCTTATAGGGATTATACAATGTGAGATTTATGAAATATGATTAGCTTTTAGTTATGATGCTTCTCTCACACATGTATCTGAGGCTACAATTGCTGTTTTTGTGAAACCCAATTTGTGCCTCACAGTTTCCCTTTGTGCAGATCAGTGGTGACTACTTTTTTACATAACAGGAATTTAGCAGGAGCTCTTATCCAGAGCGACTTACACTACTTTTTACACAGCATTTATATTGTATCCAATTATACAGCTGGATATATGCTGAAGCAATGCAGGTTAAGTACCTTGCTCAAGGGTACAACGGCAGTGTCCTACCGGGGAATCGAACCTGTGACTTTCAGGTTACTGCAGCATTTAGTTTACAAGACCACCTCCTTACCCATTATACTGCACTACCGCCTGTACTACACTGGTGCTGACGTCTCATTCTCTGTCCCCTCAGCTCCTGTGACTCTGGACCCAAACACAGCAAATCCCAACCTCTCACTGTCTGAGGATCTGACCAGTGTGAGACTCAGTGGTGTGATTCAGCAGGTTCCTGATAATCCAGAGAGATTTGATAAGTGGCGGTGTGTGCTGGGCTCTGAGGGATTCAGCTCAGGGAGACACTGCTGGGATGTAGAGGTGGGGGATGATGACTGGGCGGTGGGTGTGGCTAAAGAGTCCATCAGCAGGAAAAGGTTTGTGGATCTGAGCCCAGCAGGAGGAGTGTGGAGTATATGGCGGCGCTTTCAGCGTTATGAAGCCCTGACCTCCCCACCTACAGCCCTCACTGTGCAGAGGAAACCCCAGAGGGTCAGAGTGCAGCTGGACTGGGCCAGGGGGGAGGTGTCATTCTCTGACCCCAGTAACAACACTCCTCTCTACACTTTTAAACACTCCTTCACTGAGAGAGTGTTTCCATTCTTCTGGCTTGGTTTAATGTGTACCGATCCACTGAAGGTGTCCAGTGTTTCCCCCAGGATTTCACGGTAGGCGGGGGGGTGAGCGGGGGCCTGGTTTGGGGGGGGGGGGGGCTAGTTTGGTGGGGTGGATGGGTGCTGCTGCGATCGTGTTTGGTTGGGGGGGGGCATCGATTGCATTTTACTCATTTATTTATTCCCTTAGTTTGGCAAACCCCCCCCCCCCACTCCCATTTCCTAATGAAACACTGAAGAAAGGATGCAAGAGAGAATAAAATATATCAGTTTAATGTTAAGCGAGCTGTCTGAAATAGAGTTGTTTAAATCCCGCTCTGTGAATGGGATATTTAGGAGTTCTGTTATCCAGTGGAGATGGCTAACTTTAGCTTTGAATTAGTTAGGCTGCTGTCCATGGTTTGTAGGGACGGTCCTGAAGCCAGGCCAGCTTCCACACAGACTCCCGGTGTTCTGACTGCTTGGCTGCACCTGTGTCCTTCACAGTGGCTTCTGTGACTGACAATCAGTAGCTTCACAGACATCAGAACAGCTCCCACTGTCTCCATTCTACCCTCATCTCATCTACATGGAAGAAGGATGAGATGCTCATCTCACAGTTTTTTGGTGTTTGTTCCTCTTCGTCTCTGAAGATGACGTTGTCATGTTACTAGGTTAGTTATTCCCTTTCCTGGAGTAAATCTCCACTACATAAACAAATCCACTCATCAGCACGTGGCCAAGCAGCCAACCATAGTGAGATAACCGCAAATCAGAACACTCTAATTTCACAGCTCCAGTAAGTTTCTAACCAAGGGACATCCAGAAACTCCACAAATGTGTTGAGACTTTGAGAATTTCTGTGGACGGATCATAAAATGGGGCACTTACATGAACACATTTACGGTTGATTTTGAAATCATAATGTCAAATAATGCCCTGAGTTGCAGTCACAGCTTCTGTAAGACCTGTCTGCAGCAGTACTGGATACAGAAGGGATCTCGGGAGCGTCCAGAGTGCAGGAGAAAATCTTCAAAGGAACATCCTCCCTATAACCTGTCTCTGAGGAATACTTCACAAATATATTGAATATTTGAGAATCGTTGAAGATGGATCATAAAATGGTATGCTTATGTGAACAAATTTTCCTTTGATTTTTGAATCATAATGTCTAATTTTTTATGTGACTTGTACAGTGTTATTTCCAACTAATTACTGTGGTATATAGTGGTACTGTAAGTATATTTGTTTGTGCGTAATCAGCTGAGGTCTAATAAATGCACCAGTGGATTCACTCCAGAGTGCTGCTCTTTTCCTGACCCGTCACCAGTGTGTCTCCCAGGTGTGTGATGAGGTAAGTCTCTCTCCAGTGCAGTGTGAACACAGACAGAGACAAACACACCCCTCATACGCTGGGTTTGTGTTCATTCAAACTCACTTGAGCTGATCTGAGATCAGTTGAGAAATGCAGATAAGCCCAGTGCCCCCAAGTGGCGCTGTGAACTCTGAGAGTGAAGGAAACATCTGGTCATACTCACTATGTCCACAAGAGGGCGTCTGAAGCAGTGCTGAGGTGTTGGGTGAAGCCCTGGCTCTACCAGGTGTGTGAGTGTGAGATAGCACTGGGGCCCTTGCGGGCTCTGGGCCCTCAGGGGGCCCCACGCTGGCCTGTGTGTTAGTGTGAGAGAGCACTGGGCCTCCTGTGGGCTCTGGGCCCCTATGGGGCCCCACACTGGCCTGTGTGTGAGTGTGAGAGAGCACTGGGGCTCCTGTGGGCTCTGGGCCCCCATGGGGCCCCACGCTGGCCTGTGTGTGAGTGTCTGTGTGTGTGAGTCCAAGCGCACGATCCTCCCCCCACAGCGGGATATTTATATTCACTGTCCCTCCACAGTCCCCCCCCCCCCCCCCCCACTCAGTGTGCTCCCCTCAGCTCTCTGTCTGTCTGCTGTGTGCTGCTTTCCTTTAAACTCCACACAGACACAACAGAGCCTCTTGGTCCTCATCACTGAGCAACGACAAACACCTGCAGCAGAATTTCCTGATATAAAAACGAACCTGAAGAACAGGGCTGGTGTAGAACTGCTGGCAGATCAGCCACTCAAACCTCAGTGGTACAATGCTGCCCCCTGCAGGAAGTGCTGTCTCTGATAGTCAGGTGTGTCTAACAGGAAGAGCAAAGTACAGTTTCTCACAGGTGGATGCTTTAGTTACATCAAGGACCTTTTAATATGATTTCAATGTGTACATTTCACAAATTAAGCAATTTCTAAAGAAGTTGACTTTGTAATAACAACAGATTGGGAAAAGCATAGATTTTGGAATAATTTAAGGCAGTCCAGTTACCTGCAGTTTGTACAGCAAGTAAAAGCGAAGCCATTACTGAGCGCAAAACCAAGAGAGACAGAATGGCATCTGGATTTTCTCTCCTGGAAGAGGAGCTCTCCTGTCCTGTGTGCTCTGAAATATTCAGGGATCCTGTTGTCCTGAGTTGCAGTCACAGCTTCTGTAAGGCCTGTCTGCAGCAGTACTGGGAACAGAAGGGGTCTCGGGAGTGCCCAGTGTGCAGGAGAAGATCTTCTATGGAGGGTCCTTTCCCTAACCTGTCTCTGAGGAATACCTGTGAGGCGTTCTTAAAGGAGAGAAGTCAGAGAGCTAAAACAGGATCTGAAGTGCTCTGCAGTCTGCACAGTGAGAAACTCAAACTCTTCTGTTTGGTGGATCAAATACCTGTCTGCTTTGTTTGTCAAAATTCAAAAAAACATGAAAACCACAAAATGCGGCCAGTTCAGGAGGCAGCAGAAGAGTATAAGGTAACTGGGCAATGACCAAATTAAATTTTTTATTGTTTAATCTTTCAATATTTGTAAAAAGAATGATTTGTTTATATTTTGCAAATTTCAGTTGTAAATTCCTGATTATTAAACATTTGTCATATTACAAAAAAGTTTGATGTCACAGTGCTGATGCCTTACTGAGATCTTGGTTAAGGTGTCAAGCAGCTTAACTGTAAACATGAAAAAATGATTGTGTCAAAAATATAATTTATTATTAATATTATTTCAAGATTTTGAATTTCTAATGAAGAAGTTGCAGTATATCCAGAAGGTTATGATCTACAAAAGGAGCCATTTTAGTTATGAGGCCAGACTGCAGTTTGAGCTCCTGACTGTCACATGACCAACAGAGAAAGACAGGAGGGAGGGGCAGGAGTGTGGAGACATTCTCAGAGCTGTGTTAGGGAGCAGTGCTCAGCATGGGACAGTAGGGGTCAAAGTTCATGGCTCAGATATATGTGTCTGACACAATTTGGCCTTAGAGGGCAGATCACTGTTAATGAGTCAAATGTAACTCTAAAGATACAGCACATTAAACTTGGGTCATTTTCATTTGAAAACATTTTGTAAATGTAATTTTGACTTTAAAAACTAAATATTAGTAGTGGGATTTTTCCATACTCACACCTGTTTACCTGCCATAGAGGCAATGCACTGATATATGTGTCAGTGAACACATTGTTTTTACACAAGCTGTGGCCTGAGTCTCCATTCTGGCTCCCCTCTGTCTGAGCAGGGGCTCTTGTGCTGTCTGTGTAGGCAGTGAAGTTTACTGTTCGTCTGTTTCATCAGTAAAGTGAGGACTCTGTCATTTCTTTCCAGGAGAAACTCAGGACTGCACTGGGTCCACTGCAGGAGAAGTTAAAAGCCTTTAATGCAGTGAAACTTGTCTGTGATCAAACAGCAGAGCACATCAAGGTACTGTACTGAGGCCTTTAAATCACAGTGTTGAAAATGCAGAACTGGACTGTGCTGAAATGATGGTGAATAATATTTATTCCAGAGCCAAGCCCAGCACACAGAGAGACAGATAAAGATGGAGTTTGAGAAACTTCAGCAGTTCCTAAAAGATGAAGAGGCAGCCAGGATCACTGCACTGAGGGAGGAAGAGGAGCAGAAGAGTCAGATGATAAAGGAGAAGATTGGGAAGATGGCAGAAGAGATATCATCCCTCTCTGAACAAATCAGAGCCATAGAACAGGAGCTGGGAGCTGAAGACATCTCATTCCTGCAGGTACGACCTGTTCACTCTGTGTCTGTAGGACTCTTTACAAACTGCTGTTAATGTTCACATGCCTTCATTTAAATGTAGTATTCTCTAAAGCACCACTTCATGTAAGTTTGCAAATATCATCAAAACTTTTCAAAGCTTTATCAAGCAGTAGAATTGCAGTCTCCTTTTTGCAGGTTAAGTTTGATTTACGGTTTCTCATCATTCTAAATCCACACACTGTTGACACATTTAACTATGATAAAGCTGCACATTTGTTTTTCTGTGTCCATGTGTCATGTCTAGGGCTTGTTCAGAAACGTACAGTCAGATATTACTGTGATTTATCTGCAGTATTGGATACAGTGATAATAATTCACTATTCTTATTTCAGAGCTACAAGAAAACACAAAACAGGTTAACAAACTCCATCCTCTGTCATCAGGTTAAATCTGAATATATCTGAAGTTTATTAGCACTGTAGTGTTCTATCAGTGAGTTACTGGGGAAGTTGTTTGTAATACCTCTCCCCATATAATAATTACTGCAGCTTAAATAATGACTATATGAGAAAGCATTTAAACATATGAAATCAATTAAATTAATATTGTTGTCTAATATAAAAACACCCCCCTCAGTGGGGTCTGGCTGCTTCATATCTGGCAGCCAGTGGGGCTGTGTGGTAGAACGCTGGGAGGGATGGAGCCATTTTCTTATAGAATGAAGATTTGATGTTGCTGCTGATAATCTTCTATGGTAATGATGCCACGCCCACCGCACAAGTGACTCCTGAATATTATTGCAGAGCCCAGTGCACACTGGGGATCCAGAAAAGGTCTCAGGAGCGCTGATTGATGTGGCCAAGCACCTGGACAATCTGTAGTACAGAGTGTGGGAGAAGGTGCTGGGGACTGTTCAATACAGTGAGTAGTTCTTTTAGTTCTGCTGCGTCTCTCACACATGTATCTGGGACATTCTGTGGCCCGTTTAAAAATTCTATCAATTCTCCAGTTCTTTCACGGCTACCTACAGTGTTGCTACAGAATGAATATAATTATGCTAATAAAAAGCACATAACAAAAGACATATAAAAAAGACATTCATTCACTATTTTTAAAATGAGATAATAATAATAATAATAATAATAATAATAATAATAATAATAATAATAATAATAATAATCATTGGTTTTGTACCGTGTTGTACACACCTGTGGACACGCAGTGGGTTACCACGCCAGAAAATGGCACAAATTACACGCTATCTAGTTACCATTCGGCTTCGCGGCTCGCTTCTTCTCTAGTAGTTATGCGGTGAAGTGAGCTGTCCCCATTCTAAGAGGATTAGAAAAATATTGCGAGCTAGCCTGCCAGCGATCGAGATCACGGACTCCAAAGGGAGACTTCCTGATTGCCTTTGCTGTCCTACAGCATTGGAGTTTCGCGAGTTGGTTGGAGTTTGTAAGTTTGTTATGAAGTAGCGCAAGCGCTAGCTAGCTTTCTGCTAACATTAGTGCAAGCTGGCAAGAAAGCCATGTAGCG
Source organism: Anguilla japonica (assembly GCA_025169545.1). Classification (NCBI taxonomy): domain Eukaryota; kingdom Metazoa; phylum Chordata; class Actinopteri; order Anguilliformes; family Anguillidae; genus Anguilla; species Anguilla japonica. The sequence goes on from CM045888.1 coordinate 2,095,408, forward strand.
AAGTTTTCAGAGGCCTCTGTACATCGCATATTTTGTTTTTTAACGTTGGTTATGTTTACTTTCTAGTCTAGGCTACTAACTTAGCAACAGAAGGAGGGAAACACAACTTAACAGGAAGTTGAAACTGCATCTGCGGATGTCATGGAAAAGTCAGAGATCAGGATAGTACCCGGAAGTGCCACGATGTAGCCGCGAATGGCAAATGCATGCCTGTTCTTTGGCCAACCTTCAGAATAAAACTGAAATATTAATAAACATTTTTCTAAAATTCTTGTGGACGTTTGGGAGACCCTCTGATCCTCTGGGCCCGAAACTTCCATTATTCCCTTCGTGCAGGTCAGTGCTGAAGTCTCATTCCTCATTCTCTGTCCCTTCAGCTCCTGTGATTCTGGACCCAAACACAGCACATCCAAAACTCTTACTGTCTGAGGATCTGACCAGCGGCACATACTGTGGTGAGATTCAGCAGGTTCCCGACAATCCAGAGAGATTTGATAGGTGGCGGTTTGTGCTGGGCTCTGAGGGATTCAGCTCAGGGAGACACTGCTGGGATGTAGAAATAGGGGCTGTGGACTGGACAGTGGGTGTGATTAAAGAGTCCATTAGCAGGAAAGTGGCCTTAGCTGTGAGCCCAGCAGGACGAGTGTGGGGTATACGGCAGCACTTTGGGAAATACGAAGCTCTGACATCCCCAGTTCCTACAGCCCTCACTGTGCAGAGGAAACTGCAGAGGGTCAGAGTGCAGCTGGACTGGGACAGGGGGGAGGTGTCATTCTCTGACCCCAGTACCAACACTCCTCTCTACACTTTTAAACACTCCTTCACTGAGAGAGTGTTTCCGTTCTTTGGAGCCCTTTCTCTGCAGATCTGTCCACTGAAGGTTTCCGTAAAAGTGGAATAACACTGTGGGATTGTGGGTAAAGACCAGGTGAAGAAAGACGACTGTATTCATCACTTCAGGGAAGGTTTAATTAAATTTAATTAAAACGTTATAATATTTTGCTAGTAAAACATTTCATGAACAATATGTTCTCCATTATTTGAAAAGGAAATACAAACATTATGGGAAATATCAAATTTCTTCAATATAACTTCACAATGTTTTTACAGAGTAATTACTGTGGTACATAGTGATACTGTAAGTACATTGGTTTACGTGTATCAGTTGGGGTGTAGTAAATGCACCAGTGGAATCACTCCAGAGTGCTGCTCTTTTCCTGACCCATCACCAGTGTGTCTCCCAGGTATGTGACAGGTTTGTGAAACCCATCGAATACAAGAGGAGCTTCAGTTCACCACAGTACCCTGAGTACCAACACACACTGCCCATT
>CM045888.1:2097238-2232238 GCA_025169545.1 Anguilla japonica
TACTACCCATCATTAATCACTGCAACACACCCCAACACAAACACACTGCTCATACCATACTACCCATCATTAATCACTGCCAACCAAACACACACTGCATCATTCATACCATACTACACATCATTAATCACTGCAACACAAACACCTGCCAACACCAACACACACTGCTCATTCCATACTACCCATCATTAATCACCCCAACACCAACACACACTGTTCATACTCATACATACCCATCATTAATCACTGCAACACAAACACACTGCTCATTCCATACTACCCATCATTAATCACCCCAACACAAACACACACTAGTCATACCGTACTACCCATCATTAATCACCCCAACACAAACACACACTAGTCATACCGTACTACCCATCATTAATCACCCCAACACCAACACACACTGCTCATACCATACTACCCATCATTAATCACTGAAACACACCCCAACACCAACACACACTGCTCATACCATACTACCCATCATTAATCACTGAAACACACCCCAACACAAACACACTGCTCATACCATACTACCCATCATTAATCACCCCAACACAAACACACACTGCTCATACCATACTACCCATCATTAATCACTGAAACACACCCCAACACAAACACACTGCTCATACCATACTACCCATCATTAATCACCCCAACACAAACACACACTGCTCATACCATACTACACATCATTAATCACCCAACACAAACACACACTGCTCATACCATACTACCCATCATTAATCACCCCAACACAAACACACACTGCTCATACCATACTACACATCATTAATCACCCCAACACAAACACACACTGCTCATACCGTACTACCCGTGCATGTCTTTGGATTGTGGGAGGAAACCAGAGTACCTGGAGGAAAGCCACGTGGACATGGGGAGAAGATGCAAACTCCAGACAGAAAGGTTCCGGTTGGGACTCAAACCCATGACCTTCTTGCTATTGCAGCAGGGCTATCCACGGCACCACTGTACCGCTCAAATATGGTTTAATACAGTTAGTGCATTTCCTGTAGCCCTTTAGGCAACTAAAGACTTGAGGGACGCCAAATGTAGGGCGGCATGGTGGTGCAGTGGGTAGCACCGTCGCCTCACAGCAAGAAGGTTGTGGGTTCGAATCTCGACTTCAAATCTCGCCTTTCTGTGGAGTTTGCATGTTCTCCCCGTGTTTGTGTGGGATTCCTCCGGGTACTCCGTTTTCCTCCCACAGTCCAGAGACATACAGGCAGGCCAATTAGAGACCCTAAATTGCCCATAGGTGTGAGTGAATGGTGTGTGTGCCCTGCAATAGATTGGCGGCCTGTCCAGGGTGTATTCCTGCCTCTCGCCCAATGCATGCTGGGATATGCTCCAGCACCCCCCGCGACATTGCTCAGGATAAGCAGGTATCGATAATGGATGGATGGACAACGTTTGCAGGACCCAGAGACCTTAAATCAGAGACCTCTGCTCAGACAGGGAGCGTGGGGGCTGTGGGGGCACCAGTGGTTTTAATGTAGCAGATAAATGTACTATAAAATACAGCATGGCTATGAGGAGGGGATCATTCATCCAGCAACGGCCATTGGAAGCTCAGCTTCATCAGAACATCGGCAGACTGTCTGAGCCAACTGCACAGGAGCCGCAACTAAAAAGAAAAGAAACTGTCTGAGCCAACTGCACACAGTAAAGAAACTGTCTGAGCCAACTGCACAGGAGCAGCAACTAAACAGTAAAGAAACTGTCTGAGCCAACTGCACAGGAGCAGCAACTAAAAAGAAAAGAAACCCGAACGTAGAGCTGGCATTGCACAAAAAAACACTTCAGCCATTTTTATATTTTAATTTTATTATCATCTAATCAAACAAACGCTCGTTTCAGTGTGCCTTTGGGTGGAATCCACGTGGAAAATCACAGAGAGAGGCTGAGTGGAATTGTCTCTGACAGGAATGCACACACAGTCTGTTTCAGGATTGGGTGGTAGACCTGTGTGCATTCAACACGAAATATAGAAACAACTAAATCATGGACGAAGACTGGCAGTTGGACAGATAAAATACATTCTCAAAGAGGGGTACAATTTTGTGGGACACCTCTTTCAACAACACATTTTAGAGTTTCTATAATGTCTATATTTTTAGAAATGCTTGTACAACAAGCGCTGTGCTACACAAATACTTGTATTGAACAGTTTTGCTCATTTTTATCATAAAAATAATACTGATTAATCTGATCTTCAAATACATGTAGTAAGTGCTCCTCCTATGTCAGATTTATTTAACGATGGAAAGACCAATCTTTCAGCTTGGAAAACAAAATTAAATATCTGTGGGAAGTTCAGGTGGGACTGATGATGAATTGTGGGTTTGCTGATGAAATTGTGGGATTGCGTAGTTGCGGCAGTGTAGAATAATGAGCAAGGAACTGGGCCTGTGACCTAAAGGTTGCAGGATCGATTTCTGGATAGGACACTGCAGTTGTACCCTTGAGCAAGGCACATAACCTGCAAGGTATTTAACCACTGCATCAGTATATATGTATATAAGTCCATAAGTATATCAGTATATAAGTCTGTGGCCATGGTCCTCTCCCAGAAGAAGATGGTTTGCCCTCTTCAAGTAAGGGAGGAGCAACTGCCCCAGGTGGAGGAGTTCAAGGGATTCGGCGATCGACGGCCGTCTAGGTGCAGCGGCCGCAGTAATGAGGGCATCGTATCGGACGGTGGGGGTGAAGAAGGAGCTGAGCCAAAAGGCAAAGCTCTCGATTTACCAGTCGATCTTCGTCCCTACTCTCACCTATGGTCACAAGCTGTGGGTAGAGACCGAAAGAGTGAGATCGCGAATACAAGGGGCCGAAATGGGGTTTTTCCGTAGGTTGGCAGGGCTTACTCTCCTTGATAGCGTGAGGAGCTCGGCTGTCCGGGAGGACCTCAGAGTAGAACCGCTGCTCCTCCGCATTGAGAGGAGTCAGTTGAGGTGGTTTGGGTATCTGATAAAGATGCCCCTGGGCGCCTCCCTCGGAGGTGTTACAGGGTCTGCCACCGGGGAGGAAACCCAGGGGCAGCTCTAGGACACGCTGGAGGGATTATACCCACCGGCTGGCCTGGGAGCACCTGGGGATCCACCGGGAGAAGTTAGCGTAAGTTGCTGGAGAGGGACGTCTGGGCTGCTCTGCGTGCCCTGTTGCCAGGGCGACCGACCCTGATCTGGACCAAGCGGTTGGAGAATGGCCGGACGGAAGGAGGAGAGCACGGCTAGGAGGCAGCGGACGACACCACATCCCCGAACGACCCGGCGGTTTCCCGGGGCGGAGACTCCGCCTCCTCCCGGTTGGGGTGGGAGGAGTTACCCGAGCGGCTGCGCGTGAACTCAGCGGCGAAGAAGGGGGGTTTGGCCTTGAGGGCGGGGCGCTGAAAGCGACAGGCTCCGCCCCCCGTGAGCACGCGCAGGAAGGCTTGGCGCATCTCCGCGCTGGTCAGCGTGTACAGCAGCGGGTTCATGGCCGAGTTGAGCACGGCCAGCGCCAGGAACCACTCGGCCTGGTACAGGATGGCGCACCGCCGCGTCTCACACGCCACGTCCAGCAGCAGCAGCAGGAAGAGCGGAGCCCAGCAGGCGATGAAGCAGCTCAGCACCACAATCACCGTCCTGAGCAGAGCCAGCGACCTCTCCGAGCTCCGCCCGCCGCCCCCCCCGGCCCCGCCGCGGCCCCCGCCCCCGCCGCCCCCCCCGGCCCCGCCGTCGGGCGCCCGGTGGGAGAGCATTTGGCGGCTGCGCGTGCGCACCAGGGCGTACACGCGCGCGTAGAGGGCCACGATGGCCATGAGGATGACGCTGAAGACGGTGGTGCAGAAGAGGATGTAGGTCTTGTGGTAGAGGGGCAGGACGGTGGAGCAGCTGGGCATGGCCTCGATGCAGTTCCAGCCCAGCCCGGGCAGCCCCCCCAGCACCGCTGCCACGGCCCAGCAGGCGCCGATGAGCAGGAACACCCGGCACGCCTTGCCGCCGCCGTGCGGCTTCATCCTCAGCATGGTCAGGTGGCGCTCGGTGGCGATGGCCAGCAGGCTGAAGACAGAGGCGGCCAGGGCCACGAACATGCTGCCCTCGCGGAGGAACCACTGGGCGGGGCTCAGCCGGTACGTGTTCGCCCCCGACAGCAGGATGTTGGCGGTGTACACCACGCCGGCCAGCAGGTCGGACAGCGCCAGGTTGCCGATGAAGTAGTACGTGGGCTTGTGGAACTTCTTGGTCCGCCAGATGGTGACCAGAACCAGCAGGTTCTCCAGGACGATGAAGCAGCAGACGACGATGAAGACGACGGAGTCGGCCTTCAGTCCTGAGTCCGGCTCCGCCTTGCGCAGTTTCCCCGTGAAATTGTAGTGCCGGGCGATCAGGTCCGAGTACATCGAGTCGGCCATGCCTCGTCCTGCCGCAATTCCCTCGCTCAGACAGCAGGGGGCGCTCGCGACCAGCCCAAGGATGAGAGCCTGAATTCTCTGCTGCTTGCAATCTCTCGCTGGTCATTTAGAAAATCTTTACAAGGAAACAGCTGGCACCACACGCGTGTGGCCAACATCACGAGGAACCTGGGGGGGGGAAAAAGTGCTTAAATTAGCCAAGCCACTTAAACAAAAACCTTAAGTCCAGTGAAATCCTTTCCACATGTAATACGTAAATGATGCTCCTGCCACTTTGGTGTGGGTAAGGCAAGCTATGTTGAAAATTTCTAAGCACTGCCCCTTCTCTGGATGCAGAGAAAGCAGTACAATTTTTTCTTTTCCCAAAAATGAAGAGACCTACAAGAAATTGGTTTTATTTCTGGAGCTCACAGGCACTGCAATATTACAATAACTGGTACAGTTAGTATTTGCAGTGCCAATTTTCACCCGGAACTTGTCACAGAATGTGGTGGATCGGTAAGTCAACCTACTATTAGCTAGCAACAATTAAATAGCTTTCAAGACATGTGGAATCATTAATTAATGTTAACAACAACATTAGTTAATGCCGATTCATGTGACCTTATTGTGAAGTATTACCATGTAAGGTAATGCAATGAAATATTAAGAAGCAATCATAGTCACTTCTGGGGAATATAACCACAAGGTCAATCCAGTTTCCTGGACCTTTAATTTTGATATATTTTTAGTTTTTCCTGCCTAAACTACAACATCAGATTTCTCCAAAAAATATAGCCTATGCAATAGCTCGTGGTTAAAAAAATGTTCGGTAAGCTTAATAACTTTAGTACAGCAATAATTTGTGCAATTCTGAATAATAACCTTAAAATAACTTAATAAAAAATTTGCTCTAGTGAACCGCCGCGCAAAGAAAGCAATCCACCTCCCCGCTTTCCTGAGAATGCCTCAGCCACCAGCAAAGTCTTCTGCAAAACTCCTCACTTTCTTTTTCTTTCATCGCGTCTATCAGAACACCACACAGGTCTGCATTCATTTTCCCAAACTAATAAGAGGGGAAAACTTTCACTGCGGCTTTCAGTTACATGCGCGTGCGCATTCAGCAGCACTCTAGCGGGTTATAGAGCGGCTTATATATTTATACATACCTTCATAAGCGTCCAGTAAAATAAAAAAATCGTTGTGGAAATTGGTAACGACAACTGTTAAAAAAAAAAAAAGTAGGCTATTTTTCATAAATCGCACATGTAATTTAAGATGGCAGATACAACGCGACGCTTACCGTCTGGCCAGAGACATGGTTATTTTTATTTTATTATGTGTAAGAATCCCGATGGTCTGAACGCATTCCATACACCTTAACCTAAAGCCGAAGTTACAAAAGTTCTGAAAGCGGCGGGGGCCAGCTGAATAGAATATTTATATTTTCTGTTGGATAGCTGCATGAAATGGCTCTACAAAGACTGTAAATGGGCAGTGTAACAGCAGAGTTTCAGTTATATAAACCAATTGGCTTCTTATACGAAAGATATTAATATTGTGCCCGAAGACTTTATTTCATCAGATGCTTATAGTGGAGAGACTACAGATGCTATGCAGTGCAATACGTTAATACAAAAAAAGGCTACAATACGTTAATACAATTAATACGATTTTTCAAGTTGATAAAATACCCATTAAATGTTGAAAAAACACTGAATGGTTAGTCTAATTAAAAATGCCTTACCTCCGAAGCAGATATTGACTCGCGCGCTGTCCTTATTTGGGTAAATCCTTCAGAAGCTCAAACCCATCTGGCTGTTCCCCCGATATAGGAGGCCCCGTTTCACTGTTGCGGACCGAGATGGAACTTTTCCGGAGATTCGGACCCGGACAAGAGCGTCACCTCTCACCAGTCTATTGAAGAATTCATAGCATTGTCCCACTCTCTCCCCCCCCCCCCCCCCTCCCTTCTCCTCCTCTCTCACACGCTCTCTGCCCTCCCTCTCCGTCCTTGTTTCCCACCCCCCCCCCCCCCCCCCCCCCCCCCCCCCCCCCCCCCCCCCCCCCCCCCCCCCCATTTCCGTCACCCTCGCTTTCTAAGCTAAATATTCGTACGCCTGGTTGAGGATCTGGGCAAAACAGCTAAATAACGTAATACCGGAGAATGCAGGGGCAATGACCTCAATAAATGTAGACCCCTTCAGCCGACAGCCCCGTGTGTGTTTCTTATTATTGATAACACAATAACTACAGAATCACATAAAAGCCACGTTTAGCCAATTAAAAACTGAACAAACAAAACAACTTTATGGTGATCCAAATAAATATGACATTTTAAAGACCATCTACCTTAGTCCTGGTCCCTTAAGAGAAAAAAATCACAAGAAACATTTACACGTCGCCTGAAAGTATCAGGATTTATTTGGCGAGTGCACATTCCGATATGAAAGCTGCAAGTATGTGAATGGGTACAGGTTGTACCAGGTTCTTTTGCATTTACTCCTGCACTAAAGTCCGAACCCATCGAGGGTTCACTGCCACTTCAGTGGCAATCAATTTTAAAACGTCCCTGCAGCTATTCAAATACCCGCCACACTTTGAAAGGTTTAAACATTCTTACAATCGGTTCTGGACTGAACAAAACGACTAAATAGCGTGAAGAATGCGCTTTGTCGGATGCCTTTCGTGTACAGTGAAGACACTGCCCTTCAAAGCGCCCAAAGATACCGGCCGCTAAGGAAATGTCACGTGGCACGGAAGAGGCGATAACATACAATCGTGGACAAAGACTGATGAAACTCCATTTTGTTGAAGTGATTTCATGTACCGTTTTATTTTTATAAAAGCTACAGTAAAAAGCACACAGAAAATATCTGTCGCGTTTCACCCCTGAGAGCAGCGTCAATTCATTTCCACACAGCGCACTTTCACAAAGGCACAGAGGTCAAAGGTCACCTGCAGGTGCAGCACAACAAGGTACCACAGGTAAATTCCATTTTGATTCATGAAACCAATTGCAATTCAAATTTTCTGAATTGGAAAACACTGGCATTGTCTTGCTGAGGATTTTTTAATTTATATTATTCTCTATCAAATTTGAATGGAACTCACATCCACCCCGGAAGTTACCTGGTCTTGTAAGCAGAGGGTTTCAGGCTCAAACCCCGGCTGGTGCTATCTCACCACATCATACACGCACACAAAGGCCACTGGATGAGAATAACTCAAGGTAAAACATGCAGCTCCATAAATAGATCAATAGTTAAACACGTGTAACAGCCTTCGTAGACGAGAGCACTCACAATGAATATAAAAAAACAAACAAAGCAACATTTTCAGCGTTAAAACTCCAATTAAGTGTATTTCACGCTCTGGCTTTAGTACGCTTCATCTCATCTGACCTTGTTCAAACTGACAGAGTTGCCCTGACACCGAGCTTCCTGCTGAGCGGAGCTGCCCGTGGTCAGTGTGTCTGGTTTTTTCAGAAATCTCTCCCTTTACGTCCTCTGTCGTTCTCATACGTTATTGGTGAAACGACTCACTAACAGATGTGGAAAATTCCGGTATTTTATAAAAACTCTCCTCACTCGAAAACAAATGACTACAAAAATGGAGCAGTGAGGTTGGGGGGGGGGGACTGCCGTCCCTGAAAAGCAGGTTTACCAGCAGCAGAGACGACGCTGTTTCTAGGTTGTCCTGGCAGGTGACTGGTTGTCTCTGGGTCAGGGGTTAATCTCCTCTGGCAGGTGATTGGCTGTCTCTGGGTCAGTGGTTATCCCCTCTGCCAGGTGATTGGCTGTCTCTGGGTCAGTGGTTATCCATTCCAGAGAGGGTACGTGAGGTTGATCAGCTTCCTGTTAGTGTGTAGATTCCTGACCTGATCCATGTCTTCCTGCAGCAGTGAGAACCCAAAGACCTACAAAGAGAGAGCCAATCAAAGCACAGGTCTGCACTCAGAGCCAATCAAGAGAGAACTGCAGGTACAGAGCCAGTCAGATTAGAGACCTGCAGACACAGAGCCAATCAGAAAAGAGACCTGCAGACACAGAGCCAATCAAGGAGAGGCCATCTGACATAGAGCCAATCAGAGGAGAGACTTGCAGACACAGAGACAATCAGCAGAGAGACCTGCAAACACAGAGCCAATCAGAGAAATGACCTGCAGAAACACAGCCAATCAGAGGAATGAGCTGCAGAAACACAGCCAATCAGAGGAATGACTAGCAGAAACACAGCCAATCAGTGGAATAAGCTGCAGAAACAGAGCCAATCAGAGGAATGAGCCGCAGAAACAGAGCCAATCAGAGGAATAAGCTGCAGAAACAGAGCCAATTGGAGGAATGACCAGCAGAAACAGAGCCAATTGGAGGAATGACCAGCAGAAACAGAGCCAACCAGAGGAATGAGCCGCAGAACAGAGAAACAGAGCCAATCAGAGGATCCCTAAGTTAATCCCCATGACATGCATAATACAGGGAGAAATGTAACAGTATCTTCATCATCATTGTCATCATCACTATCATAACCAGAGACTGAGTCTCATTGACCCAGGACAGAGGGAGTAAAACAGGGAGGGAGAGGGAGGAGAAAGAGTTTATGTGTGTGTGTGTGTGTGTGTGTGTGTGTGTGTGTGTGTGTGTGTGTGTGTGTGTGTGTGTGTGTGTGTGTGAGAGAGAGAGAGAGAGAGAGAGAGAGAGAGAGAGAGAGAGAGAGAGAGAGAGAGAGAGAGAGAGAGAGAGAGAGAGAGAGAGAGAGAGAGAGAGAGAGAGGGGGAAGGTAAGGGTGGGGGGGGGGAGAGTTTCAGACACCTGTGTCACATCACATGCGTGGGGTCCCAGCTCACGTGTCTCCCATCATGCAGTGCGGTTAGTGCCGCCGCATCATCCGGCTCCAGACAGAACGCAAACACCTGGGACAGGAGAGAGCGAGACACAGGGACACGTGTTTCTGGGACTGCCCTCCCCTGGTTTGCCTCCTATCTTGCAGATCGGTCCTCCCAGGTCACCTGGGTGGGGTCTGCCTCTGCTCCTCACTCCCTTATTACAGGAGTCCCGCAGGGATCTGTCCTGGGCCCTCTGCTGTTCTCCACTTACACCAAATCTTTTGGTTCAGTCATTAAGTCACACGGCTTCTCTTAGCACTGTTATGCTGATGATACACAACACTTCTCCTCTTTCCCTCCCTCTGCCATACTGGCCAATGAGAGAATAATCTGCCTGCCTGGCTGACATCTCAACTCCTCTGAAGCTCAACCTCAACAAGACTGTGCTGCTGTTCATCCCCTGCAAGACCTCTCTACTACGGAAGCTCTCAATCACTGTCGAAGGCACCACAGTGACTGACTCTCACTCTGCAAAGAGCCTGGGGGTGGTCCTGGATGACCAGCTGGACCTCAAGGAGCCTATGGTTACTGTGTGACCTGGACTTTAATGTGTTCATAGTTATGAATAACTGTACAAAACGAGTAATGCACCTTATCAGACCTTTGTTTTGTAGCTGTCCCAATGACCTTCGGTATGCAGCACTCACTGTACGTCGCTTTGGATAAAAGCCTCTGCCAAATAAATGTAATGTAATACAATGTAATGAAAGGGTTAAGAGGACCATGCAGCTAATGCAGGCGAGTGGATTTCATGTTAACTGGCTGTATTGACTCCAGACTGGCTGCCATGCAGGTGAAAGAGACTGGAATCAGCAGCGGGGGTGGAGTTAATCAGTCTGAACAGAAACATGCTGTTAGCAGGATAACACAGTCTCACCATCAGACAGAGCACACACGCACGGCATGCAGTGTTACAGCAGGTAGAGTACTACCTCTTTCAGGCAACCAACAACAAATACAGCTCTTTTGATTGGCTGTATTATCTCATTAAAGCATCCAACAACCCATGCAGCTTTCTGGTTGGCTGTACGACAATCAAAAACTCAGACAGCTGGCACAGCTCTCTGATTGGCCGTATTACCACATTAAGCATCCAACAGCACATGCAGCGCTCTGATTGGCTGTAATAGCTCATTGATATATCCAGTAACAGGCACAGCCCACTGATTGCTGCTGTCTAACTGAATCGCATGCTGCGTGGTGTCTCTGTTTTGAGTCCAAAGTTTCTGCCAGTAAAATGACCTCACTTTGCACTTTGAGTGATGAAGGAACGTGATCTGTGCATTAGCCTCTAGAGCGCCCCCTCTAGCTGACAAGGTGCCTGCAGTCTGTTCCAGCTGCACACCATGCTGCCTGTGACTGCGCAGCTCAGCAGGTGGGCTGCAGGATCAGAGACACACCCGTCTTGCTCACCTGGCAGTTCTCCTTGATCCTGTCCTTCTTGGTGGACTTTGGGATGGTTACGATGCCGTTCTGGAGTAGGACACACAGGTGGAAGAGAATGGACCAGGTGAGAGCACGGTCACCACAGCAACCACCCCACATTGTGTGTACCTGTGTGTCCTGTACCTGAATATATGTGACTGTACCTGTATTTAATGTACCTGTATGTAATGCCCCTGACACACCTGCATGTAACACACCTGTACGTAATGCACCTGGACACACCTGTATGCTCCAGCGGATGCAGATCTGGGCCGGGGTGCGGCCATACTTGGCTGCCAGGCGCTGGATTTGGGGGTGGGAGAGGGCCTCCCCCTTAGCCAGGGGGCAGTAGCCCTGGAAGACAATGCCCTGGTCCCGACAGTACTGCACCAGTCCCCAGGGCTGCTGGAAGGGGTGGAACTCCACCTGCGCGGGGGGGGGGGGCAACAGCACGCAGGTGTTAATAACACAGATCTCCATTTCACTGTGAAACCTGCCCTGTGAACAAGATCTCAATGTGTGTGTGTGAGTGTGAGTGCATGTGGAGTGAATGAGAGTGTGTTTGTGTGTGTGTGGGTGCAGGTGTGTGTGTGCGTGTGCACGCGCATGTATGTACATGTATCAGTGCATTGTGGGAATGAGAGGGCTTGCTGTGGCAGCCTGGCGCAGGGCCTGGTGTCCATATGTGTGTGTCTCTGAGCAGGCTAGAGCAGTGCATTGTGGGAATGAGAGGGCTTGCTGTGGCAGCCTGGCGCAGGGCCTGGTCTCCATGTGGTTCTGAGCAGGCTAGAGCAGTGCATTGTGGGAATGAGAGGGCTTGCTGTGGCAGCCTGGCGCAGGGCCTGGTCTCCATGTGTGTGTTTCTGAGCAGGCTAGAGCAGTGCATTGTGGGAATGAGAGGGCTTGCTGTGGCAGCCTGGCGCAGGGCCTGGTCTCCATGTGTGTGTTCTGAGCAGGCTAGAGCAGTGCATTGTGGGAATGAGAGGGCTTGCTGTGGCAGCCTGGCACAGGGCCTGGTCTCCATGGTGCAGGGGGAATTATGCAGGACTCTGCCACAGAGCAACATCCAGGCGGAAATCGCCTTTGTTCCCTAACTCACAGCACCCCCCTCCCTGCACCCCTTTTCCCCCGCACCCGTCCTTTCACTGTCGGGGTTGGGGGGCCCCGCCAGGTCACCCCCCCCCCCAACCTCCCCATTGGCCAGGGGAGAAACAGACCCCCTTAAATCATTTGACACCACATCATTCGGCCCTTCCCTCATTCTTTTTGCATTTGGGTCCGGGACACTTTCAATATGCTCCTCTGTCTAGCTGTTCTTTTAAAAAACCCTTTAATCCCCTTTAAATGGCAGTTTTGTTTTGTTTTTTTGCGGCCAGTGGGTGATTCGGTAGTGCTCTCTCTCACAGCACCAGTGGGTTCTGTTCAGGATGTTTGTTTAATGGTATTTATTTCAGCCTGTTCTCGCGTGGGAATCCCCTCGTGCTAAAACTAGTGAAACCAACAGAAGGCCTCGCGTCCGCCCCACACATCTCCCCGACACGAAACGCTGGGACAGGGAAGCCACGGTCTGTGAATCTGTCCCCCTGCTGACTGGCACGATTCAGCAAGAGTATAGGTCAGAGGTCAGAGTTCAGCTGGTCTGAATTCCCGCCTCCAGTGAACGTGACAGGAAGTGGGCCATACATGACAGGAAGTGAGGATGTTCTTGGAGTGTTCCTGGAACTGAACACACTTCCCAACACTTCAGGGGGCAGATCCTTACTCCCTGCCAATCATCCCACGAACCAACATCTGTCACCATAGCAATCGGGAGAACACGCTAAAAATGTCCCCGGTATCGTGAGTTATTATCACTGACTCGGCTACAACTCTCCAGAAATTAGGCCCAACACACTCACACGCACACACACTCACACGCACACTCACACACACACACACAAACACATACACACCTGGTTGACATGGGGAATAATGCCACAGTCCTCCTTCAGCTCCTCCAGGTGAGGTATGAGAAAGTTACTCACTCCGATCGCCCGACACACACCTGAGAGAGAGAGAGAACAAGTGATTGAGTGAGAGAGAGAGAGAGAGAAAGAGTGAGTGAGAAGGAGAGAGAGGGAGATGTTGGTTTCCCCGTTTTGGTGCTGGTCAGCTGGAATGGGTTGAACCTTATTCCAAGTATCTGTGTGTCTGCCTGGATTAGGGTGGGCGGAGTCGAACCGATTGGCTTGCTGTGTTTGGTTGCTGGAGGTGGGCGGAGTCAGACTAAGGGCTCGCTCTGTTTGGCTGTCGCAGGTTGGCGGAGGTGGACCGTACCGTCATCGTACAGTTCTTCTAGCGCTCTCCATGTTTCCGCCCGGACCTCACGGTTGGACCGCCCGGCAACCATGCAGTCCGGCCAGTGCATCAGGAACAGGTCTGAGACAGAGAGAAGGGAAACGCGGTCCAGGTCTGAGACAGAGAGAAGGGAAACGCGGTCCAGGTCTGAGACAGAGAGAAGGGAAACGCGGTCCAGGTCTGAGACAGAGAGAAGGGAAACGCGGTCCAGGTCTGAGACAGAGAGAAGGGAAAAACACGGTCCAGGTCTGAGACAGAGAGAAGGGAAACGCGGTCCAGGTCTGAGACAGAGAGAAGGGAAACGCGGTCCAGGTCTGAGACAGAGAGAAGGGAAACGCGGTCCAGGTCTGAGACAGAGAGAAGGGAAACGCGGGTCCAGGTCTGAGACAGAGAGAAGGGAAACGCGGTCCAGGTCTGAGACAGAGAGAAGGGAAACGCGGTCCAGGTCTGAGACAGAGAGAAGGGAAACGCGGTCCAGGTCTGAGACAGAGAGAAGGGAAACGCGGTCCAGGTCTGAGACAGAGAGAAGGGAAACGCGGGTCCAGGTCTGAGACAGAGAGAAGGGAAACGCGGTCCAGGTCTGAGACAGAGAGAAGGGAAACGCGGTCCAGGTCTGAGACAGAGAGAAGGGAAACGCGGTCCAGGTCTGAGACAGAGAGAAGGGAAACGCGGTCCAGGTCTGAGACAGAGAGAAGGGAAACGCGGTCCAGGTCTGAGACAGAGAGAAGGGAACCGCTGTCCAGGTCTGAGACAGAGAGAAGGGAAACGCGGTCCAGGTCTGAGACAGAGAGAAGGGAAACGCGGTCCAGGTCTGAGACAGAGAGAAGGGAAACATGGTCCAGGTCTGAGACAGAGAGAAGGGAAACATGGTCCAGGTCTGAGACAGAGAGAAGGGAAACGCGGTCCAGGTCTGAGACAGAGAGAAGGGAAACGCGGTCCAGGTCTGAGACAGAGAGAAGGGAAACGCGGTCCAGGTCTGAGACAGAGGGAAGGGAAAACGCGGTCCAGGTCTGAGACAGAGAGAAGGGAAACGCGGTCCAGGTCTGAGACAGAGAGAAGGGAAACGCGGTCCAGGTCTGAGACAGAGAGAAGGGAAACGCGGTCCAGGTCTGAGACAGAGAGAAGGGAAACGCGGTCCAGGTCTGAGACAGAGAGAAGGGAAACGCGGTCCAGGTCTGAGACAGAGAGAAGGGAAACGCGGTCCAGGTCTGAGACAGAGGGAAGGGAAACGCGGTCCAGGTCTGAGACAGAGAGAAGGGAAGACAGAGAGGGGGTGGTGTGTGTGTGTGTGTGTTATCTGGGGGGCAGTGTGTGTGTGTTATGTGGGGGGGGGCAGCGTGCGTTATCTGGGGGATGGTGTGTGTGTTATCTGGGGGGTGGGTGTGTGTGTGTTATCGGGGGGGGCAGTGTGTGTGTGTTATGTGGGGGGGGGGGCAGCGTACGTTATGTGGGGGATGGTGTGTGTGTGTTATCTGGGGGGGGGGGTGGTGTGTGTGTGTTATCTGGGGGGTGGTGTGTGTGTGTTATCTGGGGGGTGGTGTGTGTGTGTTATCTGGGGGGCAGTGTGTGTGTGTTATCTGGGGGGTGGTGTGTGTGTGTGTTATCTGGGGGGTGGTGTGTGTGTGTTATGTGGGGGTGGTGGTGTGTGTGTGTTATCTGGGGGGTGTGTGTGTGTGTGTTATCTGGGGGATGGTGTGTATGTGTTATCTGGGGGGTGGTGTGTGTGTGTTATCTGGGGGGTGGTGTGTGTGTGTTATCTGGGGGGTGGTGTGTGTGTGTTATCTGGGGGATGGTGTGTGTGTGTTATGTGGGGGGTGGTGTGTGTGTGTTATCTGGGGGGGGGGGGGTGTAGTACCCAGGTACTCCACCCCCAGGCGGGTGCGGGAGGCGTGGCAGGCCTGTTTGGCGACCAGGCCGCCGTAGTCCCCGGGCCACAGCTTGGTGGTGATCCACAGGTCCTCCCGCGGGATGGCGCTCTCGCGCACGGCCACGCCCAGCTGGGCCTCGCACCCGTACCGCCGCGCCGTGTCGATGTGCCGGACGCCACACTCCCGCAGGGCATACAGCACGGCATCGTGGGAATACCCACCGTCGTGAGACGTGCCTGGGAGAGGGGTGGAGGGGGAGGGAGGGAGGGAGAGAGAGAGAGGGAAAGGAGGGAGAGAGGGAGGGAGGGAGGGAGAGAGAGGGAGGGAGGGAGGGAGAGAGAGGAAAGGGAGAGAGAGAGATGGAGAGGGGGCAGGAGGGAGAGAGAGAGAGAGGGAGGGAGGGAGGGAGGGGGGGCAGGAGGGATTGAAAGAGGAAAGTAATGGAAGGGAAAGAGGACAGAATAGAGGGAAGTGGGAGACAAGGAGGAAGATGATACTCATGAACAGACACATACACACACTCTCACACTCACACACTCACACACTCGGGGTGCATAAACGCATTTTTATGTTGCTGCTTATATAAGCCCAGTGAGTGAGGGAGGGAGGGGGGAGGGGGGAGAGAGAGAGGGATGGAGGGAGGGAGGGGGGAGGGAGAGAGAAGCGAGGATGGGGAATGGGATGAATCGGGGGGTACCCCATACGAGGGCCCCCCCATTGCCATATCGGCCCTGTGAGCCTCACGGTGGAAGCCCCCCCCCCCAACCCCCCCCCTCAGCCCGGAGCCCCAGAACATGACATCAGACTGCCTGATGAGTATCCCACACTCCACTGAGCACGCTCAGAAACCCCCTCCTCTCTACAGCTCAGCCTCCAGTCTACTACAGGCTTCATCATTCCATCATCCTTTCATCCACTATCATTCCATCATCCTTTCATCAACCATCATCCTTTCATCCACTATCATTCCATCATCCATTCATCCAATATCATCCTTTCATCCATTATCATCCTTTCATCAACCATCATCCTTTCATCCACTATCATTCCATCATCCTTTCATCCACTATCATCCTTTCATCGACCATCATCCTTTCATCCACTATTATTCCATCATCCTTTCATCCACAGAGTCCCCACCAGCTCTGTTTTTCTCAGTTACGGTTTTCAACAGCGCACCGTGTGAAGGCTCTGACAACACACACTGGTGTTGTTATCTCTCTCTCTCTCTCTCTCTCTCTCTCTCTCTCTCTCTCTCTCATTCTCTCAACCTCTTAAGTCTCTCCATCACACATTCATACGCACCCCCTCGCCCCCTGCCCATTCTCTCTCTCTAGAGCACCCCCCCCCCCTCCAGTACCCACAGTCCCAGGGGGAGCTGGCAGGGAGGAGAGAGGGAGTGAGTGGATGGACAGAAGGAGAACAGGGCAGAACAGAACTGAAGTAGAAAGGGAATATGAAAGGAGAGAGGAGAAAAGAGAGAGAAGGTGGGACGACAGGCCAGCAGAAACAGATTCGCTCTGCAGAACCAGAGCCAACACCCCCCTCCTCCAAAGTGTGTGGGGGGGGGGAATTGCACCGGCTGGCTGGAGCCAAACAAACCCAGGAAGCAGAGGGGAGGGGGGGCACAAAGCCATAGCCTCCTGCCTGCTGAGAGCTGCACAACCACCCTGCACAACTCTGCACAACCAGCCTGCACAACCAGCCTGCCCAACTCTGCACAACCAGCCTGCACAACTCTGCACAACCAGCCTGCACAACCAGCCTGCCCAACTCTGCACAACCAGCCTGCACAACTCTGCACAACCAGCCTGCACAACCACCCTGCCCAACTCTGCACAACCAGCCTGCACAACCACCCTGCCCAACTCTGCACAACCAGCCTGCACAACTCTGCACAACCAGCCTGCACAACCACCCTGCCCAACTCTGCACAACCAGCCTGCACAACCAGCCTGCCCAACTCTGCACAACCAGCCTGCACAACCAGCCTGTGCACACAGCACAGCGCCCCCTGGCGGCTGAATGGGAGAACTCTTGTGTTTACCTGTCGTTTGCACTACATGCTGGAAAGGACAGGCAGAGTCTGCCTTTACCGACACAACACGGTGAAGAGGAGAGATTAAATAAATCTGACACCTACACCCCTAACCCCCCTAAACTCACTGATCACATTCCCTTTCAATCCCGCTATGTGTTTGTGTGTGAGAGACACATTGGGCCTCTTTCACCAAAAACGCATACGATCATATCTCATCTGTAAACTGAATTTCGGGATACATCATTTTTTTCTTATCTATATTTGTTCATGGCTGTTTCCTTATGCTAATCACATGAACTGGACTGTGTATAAAATAACATTTTAAAAATCTCATATGCACTAAAGACAGCCAGATATTAAAAGACAGCATTTTTTGTGTAACACAGTGAAAGACCATTGTTCTCTTATTTCTTCCATCAGACTATGCTTGCTGAGAAGAACTGTACATATGACTTACTGATTGGTTGAAAGTGGTGATGTCATGCAACAAAAACGCCTTCCTAACCTGAAGCCACTGACAGCACCAGTCACGTTTCACTGTGTGCGTGACGAACATTTACACTCTAACCTTTAACCTTGTCAAAAAAAACAACCACTGGACGTATCTAGGGGTCAGTTAAACGTGATTGCGTGGAGCACGAACACCCCTGGCAGTGTGGGGTTTAGTCCCTATCCCAAAGGAGGGAGGACTTGCCAAAAAACATGTCCCAGAATGCAGTTCTGGGACAGGGAAAGTAGGGTAGATGTGCGGAAACTGTCTGGCTTTCAGTCAACAAGTGTACATTTGACTATGGGAAATTTTGGGAGTTAAAGGAGTACCATGGTGGTTGAACGTGACACTTCCCAGTTGTCTTTAGGCAACAACAAAACAAATGTGCATAATTTTTTTATTATTCAGCCATTTCAATGTACTTTAAAACGTATTTTTCTAAGCCTAAATTTCCCACTATAAAAATTCACCCGAACCGTCTGGGCGTGGTAATGAGAACTGTCAGTTAGCTATGATTGACAGACCGTGCCCCGTTACCATAGCTACCCCCATGATACGCGCTTTTTGGGAGACTGAATTTTCACAAGCTAGCCACCTTAGTAGTATATCAAGTATCGACAGATAGCTAAGGTAAGGACGTTGACTTGTATCCAATTATAATTTTTGCTATCTAGCTAGCCAAGTTAAGATAAAAGCACAACTATAACGTCCTCATAAAAGCAAACCAGCAAGCTAACGTTATCGATAACATTGCCTTATGAAAGCAAACCTCCTAGCTAGCTAACGTTAGCTAGCTAGCTAAATGAATATAACCAGAAATAATCTAAAGGCACTCTAATTTAAGTGAACCTAACCTTAGTCAAATATTTGCATTGTCTTGCCTGTAAGCCAGCGGCGCAAACTATGGACGGTGTGCCCTGTCAGATTTCTTTACGGGGCGTGGAAATGGGGGTGGTTACTATATTCGTGACGTAGAAAAATGACAACTTTCTCAACCGGTTGAAAATAGGACGATGAATTTAAAACGCATATTTCAAAAATACAGAACGGACATATTTAATACTTTGCTCATTGTGTTTCTTCGATGCCTCTTGTGCAAATAGCACATAAAACCGAGAAAGTGTGAAAATCACCATGGTACTCCTTTAAAATGAGTCATTTAATCTCACCTGAGATTCACTGGCCGGATAAACAAACACGGACCCGACGGCCAGATTAGGGGGTATAACTGTCAAACACTTCTCTCCCTTTCTCCATCTCTCACTCTCTGTCTCTCTTACGAAAGAAGGCGTATCATAAATTTCCCTATAGCTCAACAAATGGTAGGAAGAGTTAAACAGAAATATGTTTGGTGGAGCCTTGGCAACGTTCCTGATGTGCAATTTAAGTATTTAAGAAAGAAGGCGTCCTGGTCCTCCTTGCGGTGTAAATAAGACGTAATAAATTACTGTGGCCATTAACTTAACCAGTCGCAGCAGCAGCAGCCAGAGAAATGCATTTAAAGACAATATCAAATGCCTTAAATTACTGACGGGACTGTTGGTGGCGCTTAACTGTGCGCTACAACTAGTCGTTATTTTGTTACTTCAACTGAAAACTAAATGTGTTATTTCGTCTCCGCGAAACTAGCCGAAAGCTATAGGGGTACTTCAGCTAAAAGTAACCGGCCCCACGGCAATGTTGCCAAATTTCCAAACGCAATGCGGACTTCTGAAAGCAGTCGGACAGCTAGCTAACTACGACCCTCTTACCTAATCCGAGTATTGGAATTTGCAGACCATTCGCCAGAGGTACCGTGGGGCACGGCGGAGACGTCATGCTACTCGGTGACTGGCGTGCAAAAGAATCTAGCTTTCTCGCTAGCTCTCTGTTATTAACTTTTCAAATACACATCTCAAACCTCCGCTGAAAGCAACTATAAAGTGTGCCCTACCGTAAACTGTCGTAAAAAGTCTGCTGCCCGAGATGTATGCGGCCAGAGCGTGTGTGAAGCACTGAACTCGTAATACGCTCTATACGGAGTGAACTGTGCTTTATTCACCTCGAAACGCAGAGCTATACCTATGTACACAGATATTTGCAAATATGATGAATGGCAGGGATTACTTGACCGTGTATCTTAACCAGTTTCTCTGACGGTATTTGTAAAACAAATTCTGCAAACAGATGTCCTAAAATCAGAAGCTTTATTTAGTGCGCGTACCACGTGACTTGGAGCACCATCGAGATTTACAAAAACTGCGATAGCTTCCTCGTATCGGTTCCATGGATTCCTATGGGAGCTGCTCAATGGAGCATGAAGCCAATTCATGAAGGCTGCTATGTCTGACTATGGGGCTTTAGGCACCAGAGCATGCGCACTGGGTACCTAAACGTGAAGGACCACGTAATCTGGTAAATGCTGAGCAATGACGTCAACCCGCGATTACAGACGGTTTTTCCAAAGGTCAACATCAAAGACGGTTTTTCCCAGGGTCCTAATCCCACCCCCACCTCCAAAAAAAAAAAAAACCAAACAAACAAAATTTTTTTTTCTGTGGTCAGGCAAGCGACACATCAGTGCCTCGCTCCTGCAGATATCACGACAGGAGCATGGTAGGGCAGACACCATCATGCAGAGCCCAGGAGGAGACCACAGGAGGAGACTGCAGGAGGAGAGCCCAGGAGGAGAGCCCAGAAGGAGAGCCCAGGAGGAGACCGCAGGAGGAGAGCCCAGGAGGAGACTGCAGGAGGAGAGCCCAGGAGGAGAGCCCAGGAGGAGATCGCAGGAGGAGACCCCAGGAGGAGACTGCAGGAGGAGACCACAGGAGGAGAGCCCAGGAGGAGACCGCAGGAGGAGAGCCCAGAAGGAGAGCCCAGGAGGAGACCCCAGGAGGAGACTGCAGGAGGAGAGCCCAGAAGGAGAGCCCAGGAGGAGACTGCAGGAGGAGAGCCCAGAAGGAGAGCCCAGGAGGAGACCACAGGAGGAGAGCCCAGGAGGAGACCGCAGGAGGAGAGCCCAGAAGGAGAGCCCAGGAGGAGACCCCAGGGGGAGAGCCCAGGAGGAGACTGCAGGAGGAGAGCCCAGGAGGAGATCACAGGAGGAGACTGCAGGAGGAGAGCCCAGGAGGAGATCACAGGAGGAGAACCCAGGAGGAGACCACAGGAGGATACACCAGGGGGAGAGCCCAGGAGGAGACTGCAGGAGGAGAGCCCAGGAGGAGACTGCAGGAGGGCAGGGCTCTGCTTTTAGCTGACCTGCAGTTACATCGACACACAGAACACAAACACAGCTGACTAGTGTACTATCAGCAAAGCCGGCTGAGGCGCTGCAGCCTGGAGCATCCGCTGTGGGACACAGGAACAGAGCGAGGGGGCTTCGTCTCCACGGGACACATTAACCCTTTGAAGAGTAGCCTTTTTGGAACTTAAATTTTTTTTTTTTCAAAATTCAAAGTCACAGTTCCGGAACTCTCAGTTGCTTTCAGTCACCAGTTGAGGTTGTTACATCAACATTAGAATGTTCAGCTAAGAACATATTTGTGATCTAACACCTTAAAGGTTAAGCACCATAACCATAACGCTGACCTCAGATCAGTGACTGCAGGGTGGCGTAGCAGCTGGAGCACAATGAGACTGATCACAGATCAGTGACTGCAGGGTGGCGTAGCAGCTGGGGCACAATGAGACTGATCACAGATCAGTGACTGCAGGGTGGCGTAGCAGCTGGAGCACGATGAGACTGATCACAGATCAGTGACTGCAGGCTGGCGTAGCAGCTGGAGCACGATGAGACTGATCACAGATCAGTGACTGCAGGGTGGCGTAGCAGCTGGGGCACGATGAGACTGATCACAGATCAGTGACTGCAGGGTGGCGTAGCAGCTGGGGCACGATGAGACTGATCACAGATCAGTGACTGCAGGGTGGCGTAGCAGCTGGAGCATGATGAGACTGATCACAGATCAGTGACTGTAAACTAAATCGGCAGTAGGAAGACCAGACCAGTGATCTCGGATTGTCATAATGGTCCCGAGCTCATCTCAGCCTCTGGTCTGCAGGCAAAATGAGGAGGATGTATTTCTGCATATCGCACATATCCTGATGTGCACTGAATTGTCCTCTACTGCATTCTCATGGTTTAACATATTTGTCCTGTCTTCTCTTCGGTCATGACATATTGCCTGACATAAACAATTTATTTATGGGTAATTTTATCTTTTAACTTTCCAACGCCCCCTGTAAATTCGGATAGTTCTACAGATCGTCTACTGTCATGCGTCTAAAGCCGACGCGCAGGTGGTCAGTATCTTCCACCTGGTGGTTAAACCGGAGTCCTGCAAGCAGCACCGAGGCCGAGGATTTGTACCCATTGTATTTGTACCCTGGGAAAAAAACGGTAAAAGCCTACCCATATATTATGCACTCTCTATCCATTGGAGTATTTTGTGGACGCATGCAAGTGTTTATCTTTAAAAAATAAAAGAAATAAAAAACATGGTCTATTTCTTGTAATGTATTCGTGTTTCTGTTTAACCCACTTAATATTCAAAGGTTGGTAGGCCACTTCAGTTTGTAATAACGTGTGATATTGGTTCTTTACATTTGGTGTCAATTAGTCTGATTCAAACGTCAGTCAAGTGGTCCGCGCCTCGCGTTATCCTCGCCGTTTTTAGCCGCTCGGGTCGATATAAATAAGAACAAGATGCCTGATTTAAATCAGTGAATCTGCGCGTTTCTCTGCGCACCGTTACCAAATAAACAAGACGCCTGATTTAAATCAGTGAATCTGCGCGTTTCTCTGCGCACCGTTCCCAAATACGACTAAGGGCGTTTGTCACAGAACCGGGGAGGGGTACTGTACTCTCGCGAGACCAAGGGCGGAAGATGACAGATGGATCTTTATCGGCAGTCGGTAGGATGAAGCAGCGGTGTACCCGTCCCGTGGCACCAACGAACGACAGCATTATGGCACTATAGTTAAAGTAAAGCGGGGAAAACCGCATGCAACTAACTGTCCGACAACAGTCGGACAATCGATAGTTCTGTGCTTCGTTTTATTCGTTTACATCACTGTACGTTTTATTTTAGAGTCTGTTTTCATGTTGCGCGAGCTGCCGTTATTGTCGCCGTTGATCAACTACAGGCATCCATTGCATCTCCAGCGAGTGTTTACATCAGCTTCTCTGGGTTAGCTGGCGATCGGATCAGATTATTTCGTCGCACGCTTTTATAATCGATTAAAAAATGACCGGAGAAAAGCGTCGCTCTCTGCGCAAGGATCAAAGGCAGAAGAAGGACATGGATTTAGTGGAACACGACGAGGAGGCGGCAGCGGGGACGTTTACGGTGTCGAAGAGTAACAGAATCAAAGCCAATAAGATCTTCAACAATCACAAAATGATTAAATCGCCGTCAACGCAGCAGCAGAATCAGCTATCGCAGATCAACGCTAACACGATCTCCAACGCCAACAACGCTAACACCAACATCAACACTAACGCTAACACGAACACAGCCGCCACTGACGACAACAAGAACCCCCTCATTCAGAACACGGAGGATTTCCCGGTCCACGAGTGTGTTTTTAAAGGAGATGTGCGCCGGTTGTCCTCGCTAATTCGGACGCAAAACATCGCTCAGAAAGATGTCCACGGTAAAGTAATCTTTTAACATTAAATAGCAATGGCTAAACCGAATCCAATGCCTTTATTACCTTATATGTAATACTAGTTCGTCATATAGCTATGTGGATTGTTCTGTTATTTGGCAGTAAAGGGCACATTGGTGCTCTTCACCTCTATGACACACAAACACATGTACGCACGCACGCAAGATAACAGTAACGGAAGAGACCCATGTACAACTTCTGACTCTACCGATTCCGTAGGGTCGAATCAGACGCACCGACGTGCGTACAAACCAAGACGCGTATATGAAGCATTTGCATTCATATTCCAAAGTGACCGTGGGTTCTATGACATCAGTTAATTTTAAAGTGTACTCATCACCAAGATCCATAAAACTATTCCACTCTTGCGCTACAGGCCGTTATTCCTTATCAGATTCGATTGATCCTGGCTTCTTTACAGTTATTGTCATTTCATGGTGCACATTGCAGCAGTTGGAGTTTCACATCGACTGTTTGATTTGCGCCGGTGAATACGCCGTTGTCTTATTGTAATATTTCACCTTTTCCCTCATGAGGAAAGCATGTTGTAATCTGGTGCTTTGGAATTTGCATATTTAACTCAGACCTGTGTTGCCCCATTAATGACGATAGTTTGTTGTTAAAGCGCCATTATTGAGTCTCTTTACTTACATGTCTGTCCTCCAGTGTTGTGTAATAAAGGGTAAGTAAGGGTAGTGAAGGGTCTTTGAACTGGAAACGTTCTGCTTTGAGCTTCTTCTTCACGTTTCACTTTGCGCTTTATACTGTGTAAATTTTTTTCTCTCTCTGCCCTGTTGGATTCTCTTATTTATTTAGAGTGAAAATTTTTAACACTCAAACCCTCTCTGTACAGGTGTACCTTAACAGAAGGGAACGGGTCCCTGTACAGGTGTATCTTTATGGAAGGTACCTGTCCCTGTACAGGTGTACCTTTATGGAAGGGACCAGGTCCCTGTACAGGTGTACCTTTATGGAAGGGACCAGGTCCCTGTACAGGTGTACCTTTATGGAAGGGACCAGGTCCCTGTACAGGTGTACCTTAATGGAACGGACCAGGTCCCTGTACAGGGTGTACCTTAATGTAACGGACCAGGTCCCTGTACAGGTGTACCTTTATGGAAGGGACCAGGTCCCTGTACAGGTGTACCTTAATGGAAGGGACCAGGTCCCTGTACAGGTGTACCTTAATGGAACGGACCAGGTCCCTGTACAGGTGTACCTTTATGGAAGGGACCAGGTCCCTGTACAGGTGTACCTTAATGTAACGGACCAGGTCCCTGTACAGGTGTACCTTTATGGAAGGGACCAGGTCCCTGTACAGGTGTACCTTTATGGAAGGGACCAGGTCCCTGTACAGGTGTACCTTAATGGAACGGACCAGGTCCCTGTACAGGTGTACCTTAATGTAACGGACCAGGTCCCTGTACAGGTGTACCTTTATGGAAGGGACCAGGTCCCTGTACAGGTGTACCTTAATGGAAGGGACCAGGTCCCTGTACAGGTGTACCTTAATGGAAGGGACCAGGTCCCTGTACAGGTGTACCTTAATGGAACGGACCAGGTCCCTGTACAGGTGTACCTTTATGGAAGGGACCAGGTCCCTGTACAGGTGTACCTTAATGGAACGGACCAGGTCCCTGTACAGGTGTACCTTTATGGAAGGGACCAGGTCCCTGTACAGGTGTACCTTAATGGAACGGACCAGGTCCCTGTACAGGTGTACCTTTATGGAAGGGACCAGGTCCCTGTACAGGTGTACCTTTATGGAATGGAGTGGGTGCATCATTCATTCCTCGGGATGGTAAACTGCCAGATACACACCCTCAGCGATGTCCCCTTTAAACACTCTTACACACACACACCCTCTGAGATGTCCCACTTTAAACACTCTTACACACACACACCCTCTGAGATGTCCCCTTTAAACACTCTTACACACACACACACCCTCTGAGATGTCCCCTTTAAACACTCTTACACACACACACCCTCAGAGATGTCCCCTTTAAACACTCTTACACACACACACACACACCCTCAGAGATGTTCCCTTTAAACCCTCTAACACACACACACACACACACACCCTCAGAGATGTCCTCTTTAAATACTCCTACACACACCCACCCTCAGAGATATCCCCTTTAAACCCTCTTACACACACACACACCCTCAGAGATGTCCCCTTTAAACCCTCTTACACACACACACACCCTCAGAGATGTCCCCTTTAAACACTCCTACACACCGGGCCCGGCGCCACGAGGGGGCAAGTGGGGGCTTTGCCCCCTCAGTTGTATTTTCTGCCCCCCCAGTTTAAGTTTTATGTATCCTATAGAAAACTAGCAAAAACAACAAAGATATTGGCCGAGATACAAGTGTCATAGAGACGACGGTAATGAAAAACCTTCTTTGAAGTTTTCCCCCATAAAATGCGATTTTATCCACGGAAATGGCTATACAAATAAATGTTGTGGTCGCGATCGCCATCATAGACATTTACTATTATTTTCTTTTAAAACATTTAATTCATATCCAGGGAGACAGCTAACTACTTGAAAGTTAGATGACATGTGTAGCCATTTACTAATACTATCGCATTTCAGGCTGGAAAATAACCCATTAAACCAGAGAAATTGCTGAGTTGTCTTAGAATCTTTATCGCCAAAGAATGTAGCAAGACTGGGAGCATCGGCATAGCAACGGACGCTGCAACAAAACTTTAAGTACGTCACAATGGGTATAACAACTGTTTTGGAATGTCATTGCCTCACCCAGATCATTTTAGCAGCCCCGATCAAAACTGGCGTGACAGAACATGATGAGAGCCCAAGAAAGAGAGTGTAGCGGCACCTCTTTCGCCGGCTTCAAATCCAAAATGTTGCCATATTGGCGCAGTTTTGTTTTCTTTGACACTAACTCTGCCATGTCTCGTCTTGTCACCCCAAAACACATGAACTTTCTAGTGAACACCACGCCGTGCGCATCGTCTTCCCCCCACCCACCTTTGATTGGTCTACTGAAATTGGATCTCCTTGTTGCCGGCCTCGGCACTAAATTGCGCAAGGCCTGTCAATCTAGTTTTGTTTTGCACTCAGACACTAGTGGCTCCGTTTATAAACAAACGTAATATTATGTTGATCACGTTGTCATATAATTACTAACGCAGTGCGAGTTGGATTTAGCGCCGTCGGCACAGGTTGCTGACGTAGGCTACTTTTTAATTTGCCGGAACGTCTCATAATGACAAGCCGGTTCAGTCGCTTCGCATGAAATCAAACCGGTTTAAGCTCGTAGCAGGACGATAACCTACTGTTTTACTATACAAAAAGATTTGCCCCCTCGCCTTTTTAACTGCCCCCTCAGTCACTTCATCCTGGCGCTGGGCCTGCTACACACACACACACACCCCCTAAGAGATGTCCCCTTTAAACACTCTTACACACACACACACACACACACACACACACCCCCTAAGAGATGTCCCCTTTAAACACTCTTACACACACACACACACCCCCTAAGAGATGTCCCCTTTAAACACTCTTACACACACACTCACCCTCAGATGTCCCCTTTAAACACTCTTACAAACACACTCAGATATGTCCCCTTTAACACTCTTACACACACACACCCTCTGATGCATCCCTTTTAATCACACACATCATCTGCAGCTGTACACTTAGGCTTACTCTAATGCTGATTGTACCCATACCCATGCTTATCCTATCCAGAGCTGTGGAAACCCCATTCATTTTAATGCTTATTGACTTTTTAAAATGCATTCCAGGGACCGGTTTGGCATGGCAAATTAATGATCGTAAAAATGCCTGTAAATCCCCCTGTCCCTCCTGACTGGTCTGACCAGGTTAGAGGGGTCTCTCCTGGCTGTGGTCTGACCAGGTTAGAGGGGTCTCTCCTGACTGTGGTCTGACCAGGTTAGAGGGGGGTCTCCTGGCTGTGGTCTGACCAGGTTAGGGGGGTCCCTCCTGCTGTGGTCTGACCAGGTTAGAGGGGTCCCTCCTGACTGTAGTCTGACCAGGTTAGAGGGGTCCCTCCTGACTGTAGTCTGACCAGGTTAGAGGGGTCTCTCCTGGCTGTGGCCTGACCAGGTTAGGGGGGTCTCTCCTGACTGGTCTGACCAGGTTAGAGGGGTCCCTCCTGACTGGTCTGACCAGGTTAGAGGGGTCTCTCCTGACTGGTCTGACCAGGTTAGAGGGGTCCCTCCTGACCGGTCTGACCAGGTTAAAGGGGTCCCTCCTGACTGTAGTCTGACCAGGTTAGAGGGGTCCCTCCTGACTGGTCTGACCAGGTTAGAGGGGTCTCTCCTGACTGTGGTCTGACCAGGTTAGAGGGGTCTCTCCTGGCTGTGGTCTGACCAGGTTAGGGGGGTCCCTCCTGACTGTGGTCTGACCAGGTTAGAGGGGTCTCTCCTGACTGTAGTCTGACCAGGTTAGAGGGGTCTCTCCTGACTGGTCTGACCAGGTTAGAGGGGTCCCTCCTGACTGGTCTGACCAGGTTAGAGGGGTCCCTCCTGACTGTGGTCTGACCAGGTTAGAGGGGTCTCTCCTGACTGGTCTGACCAGGTTAGGGGGGTCTCTCCTGGCTGTGGTCTGACCAGGTTAGAGGGGTCTCTCCTGGCTGTGGTCTGACCAGGTTAGAGGGGTCTCTCCTGACTGGTCTGACCAGGTTAGAGGGGTCTCTCCTGGCTGGTCTGACCAGGTTAGGGGGGTCTCTCCTGGCTGTGGTCTGACCAGGTTAGGGGGGTCAGCTGCTGCTGGACTAGCTGCTGCTTCTCCCGCTCTGTGCTATGGAGGCGGTCAGACCCACTGCAGCTGGGCTTTTATAAAGACTGGTGCT
This sequence comes from Anguilla japonica, assembly GCA_025169545.1. Lineage (NCBI taxonomy): Eukaryota > Metazoa > Chordata > Actinopteri > Anguilliformes > Anguillidae > Anguilla > Anguilla japonica. Next base: position 2,125,203 of record CM045888.1, read on the forward strand.
GCCAGCGCTTGCAGCCGAATCCCCAGTGCAGGGTGGCGGTGAACCGAGCGTGGGCTCCTGAGGGTTTGTGTGGTTGAGCTGCTTGTGACCTCATAACTCCGAGCGGAATGATCGCCGGTCAGGACTCTAAATCAGAGGTCTGAACGGAGACCCAGGGGGTCATCCTGTCAGGCCAGCTGTCCACTGGATTACATCCCTGTGGATTCTCAGGACTGCACAGTGTGTATAGAGCTGGGAGATTGTGTATATATCAGTGCATGTGTGTATTGAGTCAGGAGATTGTGTGTATATTTCAGTACATGTGTGCACTGAGTCACGAGATTGTGTGTCTATATCAGTACATATGTGTATTGAGTCAGGAGATTGTGTATATATCAGAACATGTGTATATTGAGTCAGGAGATTGTGTATTTTAGTATATGTGTATACTGAATCAGGAGATTGTGTATATTGAGTCAAGAGATTGTGTATATTTTAGTATATGTGTATACTGAGTCAGGAGATTGTGTATATTTTAGTACATGTGTGTATTGAGTCAGGAGATTGTGTATATTTTAGTATATGTGTATATTGAGTCAGGAGATTGTGTATATTTTAGTATATGTGTATATTGAGTCAGGAGATTGTGTATATTTTAGTATACGTGTATACTGAGTCAGGAGATTGTGTATATTTTAGTACATGTGTGTATTGAGTCAGGAGATTGTGTATATTTTAGTATATGTGTGTATTGAGTTTGGAGATTTTGTGTATATTTCAGTATGTGTGTCAGTTTTAATGTGGCACCAGTTAGCCTGATTCTGTTCTCTCTCGTGTGTTGTAGGAAACACACCTCTACACCTGGCAGTCATGATGGGACACAAAGGTGAGTCCAAAACCTGTGTGTGTGTGTGTATCAGTGTGTGGGTCAGGGGTCAGCATTCATCTTGTTTTTTAGAATATGTTGTTTTATCTTATTCTGTGGGTAATATTTAATGTACATAAACATCTTGGATTTGCAGGGTTCGGGCCTGGTGTTTACTCTTTTTGCTGTCTTTTGCCTTGCTACTCAGTAAGGTGTCTTTGTGACAGTTCTCTGTATAAAGCACTATACGAGTAAAAGTTAATGGAATTGAGCTGAGAATGACGGTGGCGCAAAGGTGCAGAACATAGGGGTCATAGTCATAATTTTCTGCTGAGAAAATAGGAAATAGCAAAAGTAGAAATAATTAATCGAGGAGAGAACTGAGAGAGAATGACAGTGACAGAGAATTAATTATATATATACACACGCGCGCATACACTCTCTCACACACCCCCCGCGCTGGACGTGCGCTTGACCAGGCGCTCTGAGCTGTGGAAGGGGAACTAATGTGGGACGTGCCAAGCCTGCCTTACAAAACGTTTCTGCAAACCCGGGGGACGCCATGTACGCACGCGCACGCACGCACGGATATGCACACACACACACACACACACTCGCACGAACGCACGCACGCACACGGATATGCGCACACACACACACACACACACACTCGCACGAACGCACGCACACACACGGATATGCGCACACACACACACACTCGCAAGTACGCACGCACACGCACGGATATGCGCATACACACACACACACACACACACACACACACGGATCGCAACACTCGCACGCACACGCACACACACGGATATGCGCACACACACACACACACACACACACTCGCGCACACGGATATGCGCACACACACACACACTCGCACGCACACACACGGATATGCGCACACACACACACACTCGCAAGTACGCACGCACACGCACGGATATGCGCATACACACTCGCATGCACAACAGGTGAACAGGTGTTTTTTTTGTGTGCGCAGGTAAATGGTTGACAGGCAGTTACTTCCCCAGAATGCCCAGCCCAGCTCACCATATGACATCACCACTGTCCTACCTGGAGGTGTGCTGCTATCCCAGAAGTCTTTGCTCTGTAGAGGAATTACTGCGTGTCCTCTCTCTTCCTCTACACAGAGTGCGCCCACTTGCTCCTGGCCCACAATGCACCTGTGAAGGTGAAGAACGCACAGGGGTGGAGTCCGCTTGCAGAAGCCATCAGCTATGGAGACAGACAAATGAGTGAGACCCTAACCTTTAACCCCTTCTCCCCACACTGTGACCTCTACCCCTTCCTCTCTAACCCCTAGCTTTTACCCCTAAACCCTGGTCCTGTACCCCTAAACCCTGCTCCCGTACCCCTGAACCCCAACCCCTCACACTCACTGTCTGCTTACTGCAGTGCCCCCTACACCCTGGTTCAGGGGGGGCCAGCCCTCGTCCTGGACATTTGCAGTGTGTTTGTATTTCCTCAGGGCTGAATTGTTAATTAAAGAAGCTGATTGTGTGTGTGTGCGTGTGTGTGTGTGTGCGTGCGCATGTGTCTGTGTGTGTGCGCATCTGGTGTGCGTGCGTGCGCGTACGTGCGTGTGTGTGTGCCTGCGTGTGTGTGTGTGTGCAGTCACAGCCCTGCTCAGGAAGCTGAAGCAGCAGTCCAGAGAGAGTGTGGAGGATAAGAGGCCTCGGCTGCTGAAGGCGCTGAGGGAGGTGAGGACCTGTCAATCACATCAATACGCCTGTACATTTACACGCGTGGACATTTACACACATCCATACATTTACACGCGTGTACATTTACACACGTTTAACACATCTGTACGTTTACACACGCGTGTGGATTTACACACATCTGTTGAACACGTCTGTACATTTACACACGTCTGGTTAACACGTCTGTACATTTACACACATCTGGTTAACACGTCTGTACATTTACACACGTGTACATTTACACATATAAACACTGGCACTTAAACACCTGCATGCATAAAAATCAGCACATTTAGATATTTACATATATGTCATTTCTGTTAATGCATTTGCCCTTATAAATCCTTACACAAATATTTACAAATTTAGACATTTATGCAGAAACACTAAAGTTTGTCTTTTTTCTTTTAAGTTGGGAGACTTTTACTTGGAGGTCCACTGGGATTTTCAGAGCTGGGGTAAGTTTGGGTATTCCCTGGGGTAAATGGGGTAAGTCAGGGGTAAGTTTGGGTATTCCCTGGGGTAAATGGGGTAAGTCAGGGGTAAGTTTGGGTATTCCCTGGGGTAAATGGGGTAAGTCTGTAACAGGGGCATTCAGCAGTCGTCTCACTGCAGGGGTAAAGGTACAGGAAACAGCTCCTGAAATAAAATTCCCCCAGAAGAACCCCCCCTTACCTAATGATCGTTTGGGGGTTGCTAAGTGCAGCGCTCATTATGGGATGGATGATTCACAGCAGGAATTTGGAAGAAGGTGCTGAGTAGGCTGTAAGTTTCATTTGTTTTTAATTCTTTCACATTTTTTTCTCTCGCATCAGTTCCCTTGCTGTCCCGGATCCTGCCGTCTGATGCCTGTAAAATCTACAAGCAGGGCATAAACATCAGGTTCGGCCCCTCCTGCCCTCTACTACACACTTACAGCACAACTCCTACCCTCTACTACACATTTACAGCACAACTCCTGCCCTCTACTACACATTTACAGCACAACTCCTGCCCTCTACTACACACTTACAGCACAACTCCTGCCCTCTACTACACACTTACAGCACAACTCCTGCCCTCTACTACACACTTACAGCACAACTACTACACACTTACAGCACAATTCCTGCCCTCTACTACACACTTACAGCACAACTCCTGCCCTCTACTACACACTTACAGCACAACTCCTGCCCTCTACTACACACTTACAGCACAACTCCTGCCCTCTACTACACATTTACAGCACAACTCCTGCCCTCTACTACACACTTACAGCACAACTCCTGCCCTCTACTACACACTTACAGCACAACTCCTGCCCTCTACTACACACTTACAGCACAACTCCTGCCCTCTACTACACACTTACAGCACAACTCCTGCACACTACTACACACTTACAGCACAATTCCTGCCCTCTACTGCATACTTACAGCACAACTCCTGCCCTCTACTACACACTTACAGCACAATTCCTGCCCTCTACTACACACTTACAGCACAACTCCTGCCCTCTACTACATACTTACAGCACAACTCCTGCCCTCTACTACACACTTACAGCACAACCCCTGCCCTCTACTACACACTTACAGCACAATTCCTGCCCTCTACTACACACTTGCAGCACAACTCCTGCACGCTACTACACACTTACAGCACAACTCCTGCCCTCTACTACACATTTACAGCACAACTCCTGCCTTCTACTACACATTTACAGCACAACTCCTACCCTTCTGTACACACTTACAGCACAACTCCTGCCCTCTACTACACACTTACAGCACAACTCTGCAGCACATTTCATTTCCCTCAGACAGTTTAAAGTCACAACTTATACAAATAAGTGTAACAAAGTGCAATATTCATATGCAACAGTGCAATATTAATTGTGATCGCATTCACAGTGCGCCTTACAGCAAGCAAGGCTTGTGCGTAATGCATTATGGGTAAATGCTGCTGCGGCACATGGCAGGGCAGGGTGGGCTGAGGTGAGGTGGTGTCTGTTCCGGCAGGTTGGACACTACACTCATCGACTTCACAGACATGAAATGCCAGCGTGGGGACCTGAGCTTCACCTTCAGGGGTGACGCCCCTCCCCCAAAATCCTTTGTGGTTCTGGACAACGAGCAGAAGGTCTACCAGCGCATTCACCATGAGGTGAGGAGAGGGGGGGGGAGAGTGTGTGTGTGTGTGTGTGTGTGTGAGGGAGGGAGTGAATGAGTGAGAGAGTGAGAATGAATGTGTGTTTGTGTGGGAAGGGGGATCTGTGTGTGTGCACCTGCGTACTGATGACATCATTTCCTATCCCAGGAGTCAGAGATTGAGACAGAGGAGGAAGTTGACATCCTGATGAGCAGCGATATTTACTCAGCCACACTTTCCACCAAATCCATCACCTTCTCCCGCACGCAGTCAGGCTGGCTCTTCAGAGAGGACAAGACGGTACGTACACACACACACATACACGCGCACACCCATACCCCCACAAACACATGCACGCACAACCACACAAACGCCTTCACACATACATGCGCACACGCATGTACACATACGCATGAATGGCGCGCACACATGCACGCCTAAATGCCGTGTTAAATGCTCTGTGTTAAATGCCCTGTGTTAAATGCTCTGTGTTAAATGCCCTGTGTTAAATGTTGTGTTAAATGCCCTGTGTTAAATGCCCTGTGTTAAATGCTCTGTGTTAAATGTCCTGTGTTAAATGCTGTGTTAAATGCTCTGTGTTAAATGTCCTGTGTTAAATGCCCTGTGTTAAATGCCCTGTGTTAAATGCCCTGTGTTAAATGTCCTGTGTTAAATGCCCTGTGTTAAATGCCCTGTGTTAAATGCTCTGTGTTAAATGTCCTGTGTTAAATGCCCTGTGTTAAATGCTCTGTGTTAAATGCCCTGTGTTAAATGTTGTGTTAAATGCCCTGTGTTAAATGTCCTGTGTTAAATGCCCTGTGTTAAATGTCCTGTGTTAAATGCCCTGTGTTAAATGTCCTGTGTTAAATGCCCTGTGTTAAATGTCCTGTGTTAAATGCCCTGTGTTAAATGTCCTGTGTTAAATGCTCTGTGTTAAATGTCCTGTGTTAAATGCTGTGTTAAATGCTCTGTGTTAAATGTCCTGTGTTAAATGCTGTGTTAAATGCCCTGTGTTAAATGTCCTGTGTTAAATGCCCTGTGTTAAATGCCCTGTGTTAAATGTCCTGTGTTAAATGCCCTGTGTTAAATGCTCTGTGTTAAATGTCCTGTGTTAAATGCTGTGTTAAATGCTCTGTGTTAAATGTCCTGTGTTAAATGTTGTGTTAAATGCCCTGTGTTAAATGCCCTGTGTTAAATGTCCTGTGTTAAATGCCCTGTGTTAAATGTCCTGTGTTAAATGCCCTGTGTTAAATGTCCTGTGTTAAATGCCCTGTGTTAAATGCCCTGTGTTAAATGCCCTGTGTTAAATGTCCTGTGTTAAATGCCGTGTTAAATGCCCTGTGTTAAATGCTGTGTGGTTGTGTTGCTGCTGCGGCGAGGCAGGAGCGGGTGGGCAGTTTCCTGGCGGACTGCTTTGCGGTTAATGGCCTGGTTCTGGAGTCCAGGAAACGGCGGGAACACCTGAATGAGGAAGACATCCTGCGAAACAAGGCCATCATGGAGACCTGGAGCAAGGGAGGGAATGCAGTCGAGCACAACTATGAGGTGGAGTATATATCAGCACATAGCGATATACTGTATATATCAGCACATACTCAACACAGTATATATCAGTACACATCTATATATATATATATATATATATATATATATATATATATATATATATATGTCAGTACACAACAGTTCATACTGATATATATACGTACACATGGTTTGACTTGGTGTCACAATGGTTTGGCATGATGTCACAGTGGTCCAGTGTGATGTAACATTGTCCACCCGCTCACCCCCAGCCTGTGAGAGACAGTCCCTCACCGCCCCCTCTCCAAACACACTGTCCTGGGAGGAGTATATCACAGCTGAGCACGGCAGGTATGGCGCTCTGCGCGTGTGTGTGTGTGTGTGTGTGTATGTGTGAGAGAGTGTGTGCGCATACATGTGCTTTCTGTGCCCATTGCTGACTGTGTGCGCACATGTTTATGTATGTGTGCGAGTTTGAGTGTGTGTGTGTGTATGCCCATTTATGCATGAATGTGTGTGCGTTCTGTGCCCATTGCTGACTGTGTGTGTGTGTGCATGTTTTTGTCCTCATTGCTGACTGTGTGTGTGCATGTTTTGTCCTTATTGCTGACCGTGTGTGTGTGTGTGTGTGTGTGTCGTTCTGCAGGGCTCCTCACCTGGGCAGAGAGTTGGTGTGTAAGGAGAGTAAGAAGAACTTCAAGGCCACAGTGGCCATGAGCCAGGAGTTCCCCCTGGGCATGGAGTCGTAAGTGTGCCTCAGACTGACCTGGGATCAGCTCAGCCTTTTAGCTCGCACTGCATGAGGTCAGGACTTGGACAGAAGGCTGATCCTAGATCAGTGCTCCTACTCTTGATTACAGTTGTGACTGGATGTGCCATGTGTCATTTCCTCGGTTACTGATGTCGTGTGCGCTGTTTCCCAGGTTACTGATGCACTACTGTGCATCGTTTCCTAGGTTACTGAGTGACGCACTATGAATTGTTTCCTAGGTTACTGACGTGCTGTGCCTTGTTTCCCAGGTTACTGAATGTGCTGGAGGTGATCGCACCCTTCAAGCACTTCAACAAGCTGAGAGAGTTTGTCCAGATGAAGCTGCCCCCTGGGTTTCCTGTCAAACTGGGTGAGAGGTGCTTGTGTTTAAGGCCCGCAGGATGCAGCCGTGCACTAGAGCCTGTCCACATGAGATCGCTCTCCATTAGGGAAAAACAAGAGGATGCTGACCATAGTGCTGATGATCTTTATATAGCGCTTTGTGTGGCGTTCAGTGTGCTTCACAAACTGACAAATATTTAACATGATAAAGATAAATGAGAATGATGATTACTTACAAGTGGCGATCAGTTGTGATGGTGATGAGGATGATGGCGATGAAGATGCTGTTGTTCTGTCCGTTTCTCCCAGACATCCCGGTGTTCCCCACCATCACCGCCACAGTGACGTTTCAGGAGTTCCGCTACGACCAGTTTGATGAGTCCATCTTTAACATCCCGCCGGACTACAAGGAGGACCCCAGCCGCTTCCCTGACCTTTGACCTCTGCACTTAGACCGCCCCCCCCCCCCCACACACATGGAATCGGAGACGGGAATGAACTACCAAACGAAGGGGGCACTGAACGAATAACGTCAAAAAGGTTGCTAAAGATAAACAGAAACAAAAAAAGGACTGTTGGTGTTAGTATTGTGTATGTAAGACCGTGGGGTTGAATGTATGTGCTGTGCGGTGTTACCTGAATGGACTGAACAGCACTAGTGTGTGCTGAGGTGCTGCGTTCGGTTTGTGGGGACTCTAGACTCAATATTTGGGGGGTGGGGGGTGGGTCTGGGGCTTGGGAGGACAGAACAGTGCTTCCTCTGTTTGGGTGTGTAAAATGTGGAGCTTCCAATAGCTGCAGCTGACTGTGACACTTCAACCAGCACCAGTATACCAGAGCTCTGTGCAGGTCCTCATTCCGCAGACAGAGGGCGCTGTGGTGACCGCAGGTCCTCATTCCGCAGACAGAGGGCGCTGTGGTGACCGCAGGTCCTCATTCCGCAGACAGAGGGCGCTGTGGTGACCGCAGGTCCTCATTCCGCAGACAGAGGGCACTGTGGTGACCACTGTTTCACTGAGCCACTGTAGTGGGGCAGCGGTGAGTGCGCTGAGGGGGCAGATGGTAGTGGAGATAAAGCTGTGGTCACCGTTAGGATCTGGAAGATCAGCTGAGGCTGCTGCATCTCTCTTCCTGCTTCACTGTGAATGCAGGGATCCCGTCTGTCCCGTGAGAACTTTGTACAATTCAGGAAAAAAAAAAAACAGCAAATGTGCAGCTAAAATTGTTTCTTTTGCTAAAGATTAAAATATATATGTATAGAAAAAGAAACTGGCAATGAAATGGTATTTAAACATTTTTACTCATTAAAAACCAAACAGGCATTCTCCTCTGCAGGGTGTTGAAGTACCTCACCTTTCAAGTGTGGCTGTCAGTCTGTCGGGTGTCAGTCTGAAATGCGCTGTTCTTTGTTTGTATGTTAGCTTGGGGAAGGGTGGCAGGCTTTATAAAGCTGCTCCAGATTCTCTCTTTTAAACAGCACACACCTGCAGCAGATCTCTGTCTCTCTCTCTCTCCCCTCTCTTTCTTTCTCCGTCTCTCTCTCTCCGAGTTAAACTGCAGGCAAAGCTCACAGTCGTCCTCCACACACACACACACACACAGCAAGAACTTCCAACAGCACACAAGCTGAAGCACAATCACAAGCCACACCCCTCCTCCCCAGAGCAGACTAACACGCCCCACAGAACTGCACTCTGAGGCCCAGTGTGTTAAGAACCTCGCCGTCACGTCCTAACCTTTATTTCACTTTGTTCATTTACAAACACGAGAGTGAAGAAAGAAAGGGAGGGGAGCTGGATTCCCACAGGCGTACAGCGCACAGGTCTCTCCCGAAATGGGGTGGGGGGGGGGATGGGCGGGGCTGCGGCCGGGGGGGGGGGGGGGTGGGGGATGGGCGGGGCTGTGGCCGGGCCGGGGGGGGGGGGGGGGGGGGGGGATAGCTTGCCGGGCTGCGGGGTTAAAACGGGAGGCTCAGCCCACAGGCTCTCCGCCTGCTGCTGGGGAACCAACAGGCCAACAGTCCTGCTGCTCATTTAAAAAACAAAAACAACAAAAATCTAAAGGAAAAACCCATATAAAAGCTGGAGGACAGGGCGTGGACAATCCCCAGGACACACCCACAGAGGGGCAGGGCCGGGCAGGGGACACGCCTCCCCCAGGAGGGAGTGCGAGGGTCAGCCGAGAGGCACACCCCCAGGGACTTGGGGTCAGTCGCTCATGTCCATGTCTTCCTCGTGGTGGTCATCGCCATTGACCTTCGACCCCTTCACATTCTCACCGGAGCCCTTCTCAGAAGCGGGAGGGGGAGGGGGCGGGGGTGAGGGGGCGGAGTCCGAGTCTCTCTTCTCCTCCCTCTCCTTCTCGCTGTCGTAGCCCTGCTCCTCCTCATCGTAGTCTCTAGTCACCTGCACGAGGAACACACACACACAGCGCACGCACGCACGCACGCACACAGACATACACACACAATATTGGCAAGGGGATTATGAAAATGTTACCACACATCACCACGTTTCTGCCCACCTGTGTTTTGGGTCAATTCCATTTCCGTTAAGGAAATTAATCAAAATCAATTTGCGGGCAAAAATATTTCCATCGTGCTCTATGGGAATTCAAGTGCCAATTTAATTAGTGAAATGACAAACTGAAATAAAATGAACCCCAAACCTGCAGTTCATAGTGCACTGTTTTCAGGGAGTAAGACTGCATTAGAGTGCAACAGGACCGCAGAGGGACACTGTGATGAAGGAGGTGGAAGAGGGGGCGGGGCTTGCGTACCTGATTGACTTCGGCTTTGTGTGTCTCAGCCTGCAGCTGGCTGGATTTTGAGCGCTGTTGGGGGAGGGGGGGGGATCACACGTTTTTAAACGTTAGTTTATGACCTGCTTTAAGTATGACTGACTGTAATCATCGCTCAATGCACAGGAAACTCTCCCCCATCACGTACACAAAGCCCAAATTTCAGCTTCCACCCTGAAACGACACACACCTTTTCGCTCTTCTCGTCAGACTTCCTCTCCCTCTCTCTTTCCCTCTCTCTCTCCCTGTCCTTGTCTTTGTTCTTCTTCTTGCTGGTAGAGTGTTCTCGCTCCTCCTCTCTGTTGCGCTCGCGGTCCTTCTCCCTCTCTCTCTCCTTCTTTTTCTCCTTTTTGTGCCTGGAACAGACAGGGGTCAAAGGTCAGGGATCACCTCCTGCAACGCACAGCACAGCACAGTGTGTTTTGCCGACAGAACTAAAGTGTGGGCATGCTTTCCCCACACTGGCCTTCCTAGTTAGAGACCTGCATGTTTCTGTCCAATGGCATTTTCATTGAGCCTTCAGTGTTAGCATGGCCACCTGATTGGAACACACAAAACCTGTGATGCTTGGCCACGCCCACCCGCCCGCTGCTTGGCCACGCCCCTAGACTCACCTCCTCGGGGACGGCGACCTGGACGGCTTCCTCCTGGGAGACCTGCTGGCAGTGCGACTCCTCCTGCGCCTCCTGCAGGAGACGAGCATTCATAACACCACAGCGTGCAACAGACACGCATCAATAAACGTGTGTGTGTGTTTGCGTGTGTACCTGCTTATGCTACGTGACCTGCGGGTGGCGCTGTAGCTCTTGGGCGGAGTTCTGGAACGCTTCTTTTCTTTTTCCTCCTTCTTTCTGTCCCTGCGGAGGAGGAAGAGGAGGGTGAGGATGAAGCTGTGCCCTCCAGCTCCCAGCGGCTCCGACTCGCTGACCTGTGTGACAGACTCACCTGGACTTGCTGTCTGACCCTCGACCCCTCTCTTTGGAGCGGGACCGCCTCCTGCGGGGGCTCTTCGACCGCCGCCTGGACCGCGAGCGCGAACGCGAGCGCCTGCACAGCGGGATAAACGCCGTTAAACCAGCATGCCCACTGGGCGTCTCCCTCCTACTCACGTCTGTGTGAGCCTTATGAGCCACTACAGGGTGAGGAGGCAAGATTCAGCGGAAAGCACAGGCCAGCCTGCGTTCTCCCAGATCCACAGCACAGGCCAGCCTGCATCCCCCTAGAACCACAGCACAGGCCAGCCTGCGTTCTCCCAGATCCACAGCACAGGCCAGCCTGCATACTGCCAGATCCACAGCACAGGCCAGCCTGTGTTCAGCCAGTTACATAGCACAGGCCAGCCTGCATACTGCCAGATCCACAGCTCAGGCCGGAAGACTGTACCTGTGTCTGGAGCGAGACCGGGACCGTCGTCGGCGGGACCGCGACCGTGACCGCGAGCGCGAGCGCTTCCTCTTAGAGTCTTTCTTATCTGCAGCAGCAACAGGAAAATAAGCACATTCAACACAGGCCTACAGCACAGGGAGAACCTACAGAGTAGAGAGCGAGGGGCACAGACAAGCACAGTCAGAGTGCACAGGCGAGCACAGTTAGAGTGCATAGGGGAGCACAGTTAGAGAGTGCACGGGAGCACAGAGAGTGCACAGAGGAGCACAGTTAGAGAGTGCACAGGGGAGCACAGTTAGAGTGCACAGGGGAGCACAGTTAGAGTACACAGAGGAGCACAGTTAGAGAGAGTGCACAGAGGAGCACAGTTAGAGAGTGCACGGGAGCACAGAGAGTGCACAGAGGAGCACAGTTAGAGATTGCACAGGGGAGCACAGTTAGAGAGTGCAGAGAGGACAGCAGAGTGCACAGGGGAGCAGGGTTAGAGAGTGCACAGGGGAGCACAGTTAGAGAGAGTACACAGAGGAGCAGAGTTAGAGATTGCACAGGGGAGCACAGTTAAAGAGTGCACAGGGGAGCATAGTTAGAGAGTGCACAGGGGAGCAGAGTTAGAGAGTGCACAGAGGACCACAGAGTGCACAGGGGAGCACAGTTAGAGTGCACAGGGGAGCATAGTTAGAGAGTGCACAGGGGACCACAGAGTGCACAGGGAGCACAGAGGACCAGAGAGTGCACAGGGGAGCACAGTTAGAGTGCACGGGGGAGCAGAGTTAGAGAGTGCACAGGGGAGCACAGTTAGAGTGCACGGGGGAAGACTCACTCCCAGGCTCAATGGCAGCAGAGATGAGAGACTGGGCCTCTCTCACACGCTTCATGGCCTCCTCGATCTCCTTATTGGAGGCGTCTGCCTTCAGCCCAGGATTGAGGTTCAGGCCTGAGGTCACATGATTCAACCTGCGCAGTGTTCAGAACACACGCAGGCACACAGTCACTCTACAGCTGTAACAGCCACACACACACACAGCGCTAAGCAGTGATAACACAGCCCCACATATACACACACACAGCGCTAAGCAGTGATAACACAGCCCCACACACACACACACACACACAGCGCTAAGCAGTGATAACGCAGTCCCACATATACACACACACACACAGCGCTAAGCAGTGATAACACAGCCCCACATATACACACACACACACACACACAGCGCTAAGCAGTGATAACACAGCCCCACATATATATATACACACACACACACACACACACAGCGCTAAGCAGTGATAACACAGCCCCACATATACACACACACACACACAGCGCTAAGCAGTGATAACACAGCCCCACATATACACACACACACACAGCGCTAAGCAGTGATAACACAGCCCCACATATATATATATACACACACACACACACACACAGCGCTAAGCACTTTTAACACACACACACAGACACACACACCACTAAGCAGTGATAACACAGCCCCCCCCCCCCCCCCCACACACACACACACACACACACAGCGCTAAGCACAGTTTTAACACACACACACACAGACACACACACCACAGCAGTGCTAACACAGCGCCCCCCCCCCCCCCCCCCCCCCCCCCCCCCCCCCCCCCACACACACACACACACACACACACACACACACAGCTAAGGCTGTACTGATGTTTTGCAGTTTTACTCACTTTGGGTCCACAGAGGTCATGAACTTCAAGAGCTGGTCAGCAGCCAGAGACTGAGAGGGGAGGGAGTTTAATCAGAGGAGGATGCACACTGTCCAATCACAGCTCAGAGTCTCAACCAATCACAGCTCACTGAGTCATCAACTCACAGCTCACCCACAGTCTCAGACAATCACAGCTCAGCCATGGTCTCATCCAATCACAGCCCACCCACATGGAGAGAGGAACAGGTAGTTTCACACACCTGAGAGTTCATGTTGGATCCTGGCATACCCAAAGCTGCGAGAGCAGGATCCAGATTGGGCCCCCCCAGAGCAGCTAGTGGCATGCCCCCCATCTGCAGAACCAATCAGTCAACACCTTACTGTAGAGTGGTGACTTGGGCCAATCAGACAACATCTCAAAGCAGACTTGGGCCAATCAGAATTAATCTCCCTTTAAAACAGGCTGTAGCGGTATACACTACAATCATTTTGGAACCCGCCTTCAGGCAACTGCTGTGTGAACTTTGACGAGCAGCAGTGTAGCACAGTGACTAAGGAGCTGGTTACATATATATATATATATACAGCTCTGCTAAATGGCAATTTAATGCGCACACTGCGACAGTTTGGAATATTAACAGTGCGTGTGTGTGTACGATGTGTGTGTGGTGTGTATATGTATGTGTGAGTGAGTGTGTGTATGTATAGGTGTGTGAGTGAGTCTGTGTACGTATGTGTACGTGTGAGTGTGAGTGTGTGCATGTGTGTGTGTGTGTGTGTGTGTGTGTGTGTGAGCGTGTGTACGTGCGTGTGAGGCCAGGTGTGTGGGTGTGTGTGCGTGCGTGTGGTAGGGTTAGGCGTGGGTAGCAGGCCGCCGCCCGGCAGTAGGCCAGCGACGGCGTTGGCGGGAGCGAGGAGAGACAGCGCCTTGGCCTCGTCGGGGATGACGCCTGTGGACAAACCAGAGAGCAGCGTGAGGCCAGCGCCGCTAACACACACCGCTAACACACACCGCTCCCCTCATCGCTGCTCCTCAACCTTAAACACTCTCAAATACGTCAGCACTACTGACAACACTGCTCCCTGCCCTTCCATGTCTGAGAAATGAGCAACGGTGGTCCCTCTCTACTCAGAAAACACAGAGAGAAATCCACAGAGAGAGAAAGGAACAGAAACAATATAACGGTCACAATTAACACCACTGTGGGGAACACTGCCAAGGTTGCATCACCTGTCCTTGTTTTTTAAGTCATGAGCCGAAGTGCTAGCTAGCACTGCAGGCTCTCCGGGGCCCACGCCACTCTCATTAGCTGAGTTATGAGCGAGCGAGTCGCGGCCGCCGCTCGGCTGAAGCACACAGAGAGAGCGAGATACACAAACACAAGAGTTCATGATTGGCGGGGGTCAACAGCAAGAGACACTTTCACTATGAACTGCTTAACTTACCAGGAAGCTCACGCACGCACGCACGCACGCACGCACGCACGCACGCACGCACTCTTTCTTTGTCTCTGTCCCACTGCCAAGCTCACACTTGTTCACACGCGTGCTCAAACATGCGCTCTCGCCCACTCACAGCACATATAAATGAAACGCAATGCTCTCTCAGGGCTTTTGCTGGTGTGGCCATTCACCCACAGGGGGGCCTCCTTACCTGACACCTGACAGGGGGGGCCAGGCCTCCGCTCCCATCTCTTTTAGAGAACTACAAATCCCAGAACACTTTGAGCCAGGCCACTTTCACACATACTTTGTTTGCTGGAGTCCGAACGCCAGGTGTGTTTGTCACGGACGCCCCCCCACCATATTCAGCCTGAAAAATGGCGGTGATGTTGCCGACATTTTCACAACTATCCGGACAGACCTGCTAGCGCCCCCTGCAGGTCCGTCACACGGCCGGGTACTACAGCACATCACTGCAGACGGCCTGCCCTCCTCAGGCCCCACTTCATACAAACTGGCGCACACTCGAGTTCGAGCTACAGCTTTCACATCGATCAAATCCTGAATTTAGAGGACCAATGAACTCGGGTTTGGGGGGGAAAAAAAATCATCCCCCAAACAAAGAGCATGTGAAAGCCACCTTACAGTCCAGCAAAAGCCCTGCCCTACAGCAGATAAGAGAGAGAGAGAGAGAGAGAGAGAGAGACTGCGGAGGGCGCCCCATCTTCACAGGACATCCCGCGGAGAGGCGCACACACTCCCCCGCCACAGTGCGCCGCCAGTCCTTACACAGACACACAGACAGGTAAAAAACCCCACGCTGGAGAAACAGGATTAGCTGCAGGAGGCTAAAGGGCTGGCTGGCATGTCCAGCTGTGGGGGGGGCTGGCTATTACAGGCCGGGCTGAACCAGGAAAAAGAAGAACTGGAAAACACAACAACAAAAAAGAAGGGAAAACCAGCGTTAAAAGGGCAGTGGGGGCCCTCCTCTCCCCTCTCAGGTGGAGCAGGGTCAATAAAGGCATTTCACTCAGTACAGAAGTGCCACACCTGCTAGCCTAGCTTGTGTGTGTGTGTGTGTGTGTGTGCGCGTGTGCGTACACACGGTATCATTTCTCCTATTTACTCAGAAAATAGTGATTTTCGGACCCAAGCTGCATTGGGGGTTTTTTTACAGCACTGGACTTCATTGCTGAACCAGCTGCTGGAGAGGAAGAGCCCTGGATGTGACAAACCTAAGCCCTCTCTCGGGCCGAGGCACCTGGGGTCTGAAAATCAGTACTTCCCGTTAATAAGACCAAATCACTGACATATGGGCCTTAGCACTTTCACTTAACACCTGCATTCTGATCTTCTAGCACTTTCACTTAACACCTGCATTCTGATCTTCTAGCTCTTTCACTGAACACCTGCATTCTGATCTTCTAGCTCTTTCACTTAACACCTGCATTCTGATCTTCTAGCTCTTTCACTGAACACCTGCATTCTGATCTTCTAGCTCTTTCACTGAACACCTGCATTCTGATCTTCTAGCTCTTTCACATAACACCTGCATTCTGATCTTCTAGCTCTTTCATGCTGCACATGAAACCGCTTGTAATCACACCAAACTTCTAGCTACACTTTCACTGACTAGGCCTTAAGCCTCAGTTACAGCTTTACTCTGTGAACTAGAACGAGTTCATGGTATACACTTACAGTATGCTGCTTTAGATAAAAGTGTCAGCCAATTAAAATACAATGTCATGAGTAGGGCCATGTCAGCCAATGAAAGTAAATGCATCAGGAGCCTTAGGTCCAAGGTGGGCGTGGCTAAAACATGAGAGTCACTCAGTGGAAAAGAGAACTAAAGTTCAGTCCTGTACAGAACCCTCCTCCCAGCTCTACATGTGCATCCAGCGGGACTGTGTTCGCTGTGAAGCCCAAACCGCACGTTCTGCCTGAAAACAGACGGTAAGCCAGTCCTTTCACATGTACTCTCCCACCACGAGCGCATTAAACATCTGAAAACACAGCAAACAAGACACAGTCGCAGAGAATTACAGTCGACTTCAGCATTCCCGCTTTGGAGAAATAAACCCCACTTTACACTACAAAACTTTTAAAACTATCACCTGCCAAGTTTTGCAATTTCCATTTCAAAAGCCCGTCAGGGGCGGAGAGAGAGAGAGGGAGAGAGAGAGAGACAAGAGAACACCAGGGGGACAGAGAGGCTTGAGCGCTCGCTGGTCTCTTTTGTAATTGCCTACAGTCCGCCCTGCAGGCGAGAGGACCCTTTTCAGGCACCACGGAGGCGGCTCTGCTTATGCCTTCTCCACTACAAAAATCACACACACAGATAACAGAGAAAAGTTTAATAGAGCGTCACCTGAACGGGGAGAAAAGCAAGGTTAGTTACACAGGACATCCACACCTCCCTTTCTCTCTCCCTCCCTCCCTCCCTCCCTCCCGCTCGCTCGCTCACTCACTCAAGGAAGCCGCCGTCAATTCCTCGCTCGCTCTCTCTCTCTCCGAACGGCCCAGACTCCCAGCAGCCCTTGTGACATAGGTAAAGGCGTACAGGGTGGAGGGGGGCAGGCCTTTTAGCAGGCCTGCCGGTAAATCCGCCCCCTGACACTGCAGAGGACACAGGCTTTACCCCACTGCAGAGATCTTTACCCCAGACTCATCTCCCAGTTACACCAGAGCTCTCGCTGAGAGAGAGGAGGGAAGGACACAACCAAAAGGATTCTCTCAGAAAACTAAATTTGCTTGCAGTACACCAAGGGACCGTTTCAAGGTCACTTATAAACTGTTTTGATGTGTCATTGTCATCAAATGATGTGGGGGGGGGGGGGGGCATGGGTGGTAGCACAAAAAAAAAACTGAAATTCAAACACACTTCGAGTTAAAAGCACCAACCTTCAGCAAAAGGGACGACTATGAGGGCTCTGTCCACGAAGACTGTGTTGGTAAGATGCTGGGACACGCCGACCGAGTCAGATTCAAGGAACTTTACAAAACACACACGTGAGGTCACTGGCAAGGGAGAGTCACTGAAAGAAAACACAGATTGGTTGCGCAAGAAAAAAAAACATACAAGGCTTCTACCCAAATGCCAAAGAAGCACGGACAGCAACTAACAACATGACTTTCATTATAAGCACAGATAAGTGCTGCTCCAAACACACGTTTCCCACACCAAGCCAGAAGTTCAGTCTTACGGGAAATGTCAAAACCGTTCCCGTTTCAAATGGATTTATCTGACCGGATGTCAACGAGATTTTATCTTTTCGCGATACCTAATCGGAATAATCAGATCTGCTGTTGCTATAGTTACCACTCAGCGCCAATGCCTGTCCCCATCACTCACGGACACAATCCCCGCTATTTACGACTACGTCCCGTTGTTACAGTAACATTAGCGACCTGACGAATGGTTCATTTTAATATACAATCCATCATACTCTGGCGAACTCGTTAAAGCGCAACGCCAGCTAAGTAACTTAAGCTGACGTTAGTTAGCTAGTGAACTTTGCAATACCATCATTACGCTACGGAATTACTGCAGCTGGTTATACACGTTTTATTCTATATTAATAAACAAACGGGACTGACTGGCTAGCTACGTAGCTGGCTTAACCTTGTTAACAGCTAGTGGACGAAACGACTTGTAGCCGACATCTGGTAACGTTAGCACTAGGCGACGTGCAGACGGCTTGCTCGCCGTGCGGCAGCAGCGCAAACGGGGCCTAAACAACGTTAACGTAACCAAGGCGGTTTAAATCTGTTTAGACTAGGCCTCACACGTTCGCTCGGTGGCTAAGAATAGCTCATTCAGATAGACCGGCCTGTTGATATTTTACGCCAATTTAAATTAATCACGTTTTTACCAGTTTTACCCGCTACTTACTCAGGCGGAAATAATCGGAGTTCCTCAATTTTGCCAAGAAAGCCGAACAGCGTTCTCATCTGTTCGGATGTGGTGCTGGGAGAGACGTTTGTCACTTGAATCACGTTCGTAGTGCAGTTCATTTTGCACTTTCTCTTAACACACTCGAAATAAAATGAGGATAAAACAGGCGCCGTTACGGCTCACTTGGACTGGACAGGGTTATGTGGAGGGTATCCAAAAGCTTTCGATATTGAAAGCTGAAACCAAACTCACAAACGCGATCTGCCGCTTTGAAACCACAACAGCACGGCGTCGTCGCGCATGCGAATCCGCTGGTGCACATGCGCAGTGAAGAAGCGCTGCGGTGTGAAGAGGTCTGACGTCATTGCTGCTGTCGTCCATAGACTAGGTACACGCCCACAACCTCCCCAAAGCGCTCCGCCCGGAGGTGAAGTCATTCGCGAACTGATTCGGTTATTCTTGATGAGTGCTTGAATAAAACATACAACTTTGAAATATGTATTAAATCCGGGGAAAAAAACGCTTTGCAAATAAACTTCTTTTTCAAAACGTTAATCAGCTTGTTTTGACATACCTTTAACAACAAAGGCAGCGCCTTGGTCTGCTTCCAGCTGAATATAGAGTATTTCGCTGAAAATGAACACGAAAGAGTCGGAAAATTCTCCCCTCTCTGATCATCAACTGATCGTAGGCAACGCTGGAAAATTCTTGCCCCACACTCTATCCAACTTATTCAACAGACCAATCTTAAGTAAACATTGATTCTTCTATTATTTAGACACACTGTGCACGTGTTGCCATAGCACTTTGAAGCACTCAATGAAGGTAATTAAGGTACAGAAAATTAACTAACTGGTGCACACACAGATATGACAAAAGTATTTTAACAATCAAATAACATTTTTATTACTTGTCACATTATTCCTAAACATATTGTGCAAAATCACACGTCCAAAGCCTAAAACGGCTCTATCACCCTGCTGTACCGCGTTTTGCTTTAGATTTTCATTCCTGTGTCCATTAAAATAGTATTTTTTTGCACAAAAATTAGCTTTTGAGTCCAGTAAGTCTGCAGAAGCGTAGGATAAATTCACTATGTCAATGTTCTAAATGTGTTTCAATTTAAAATTATTTACATCAGTACTGCAAGTCGACTGGAAAGTACCACTTATTGGTATCTTTTATTTAGCTTTATTCTAAATGCATAAAAATGATAATTCTGATGTTCATATACATATATCTGTATAACACAATTTCACAATTACTGCAGTAATATTTTGTATTATACAGGTCGGATAGAGCTGTTCTTTTCCAGGCCTAAATAGTTTCCCTTCATTTTTAAAAAATAATTTACCACATAAAATTTCACAATCTCAGCAAAGACAGTACAAACCTTAAACAGCTAGGCACAAATTTGTCAAAGTCCTTCCACAGAGTAGTAGGCTTTGAGTGATTTGTTTTACTTAAAAATGTCATTAAAAAACTACATTTGTTTTGATATAAAGTAAAGTAACCTTTCCAGGGTTTGTAATATAGGCTAAACATGTCAATAGGACTATGGCACCAGTTGTCTTTATAATGACCTGTCTTTGTGGCAAAAAGAACACTTTTCAGATTTACCAGAAAATGAGTGAAAACATGAATTATTATTATTTTTAGTTTTGACACAACTTAGCTTTAATCTAAAAGTTTCCTTGATCTTTGATTCTGTGGCACAAACTTCTTCCTCTGTGACTAAGTTGAGGAAACATCAACATACTGTACCGCCATGTTTCCATGGTTTCAGCATATTGCAGCAGCCCATCCTAGCCTGGAACATGTCTCTTCACCGTTTCAGACGTGTGACAAGGTGTGAGGAGATACGGGGCCTAGAAACATGAGGCCTGTAGAGCAATATCAGGACACACTGAACAGGCAGCATGGCATCGCATTGACGCATCCAAGAGCCACTCTTATCTGAACTGGTATCTTCAGAAACGCCTTTGAATTTGTGTCGGGAGAGTTTGCAGGTCAGGGACATGAACAATCAATAAAAGTACATTGAATCATTTAGGAAAATAGCAAATAGCACATTCTTCTCGGTGTCAGCCTGGCCTTGTGCTGAACGTCCAATCGGGTTCCTTTTAAATGCTGATGGAGGCGAATGCAGGATGGAGGCAGTGCCCACAGTGACGGCGAAGCCTACAGAGCATGTGTGCTTTCAGTCTTTCAAATCGAATCGGAAAACTACGCCATTAAACAAGGAAACGTAATACGTCATAAAAACGAAGAAAGATTACACGTACAAACACGCTTACGCACGTACGCGCACACATGCACACGCACACACACGCGCGCACGCACACACACACACATGCACACACACACACGCACCAACACTCACGCACATGCACACGCACACACACGCGCGCACACACACACACACATGCACACACACGCACACACACTCACGCACACGCACGCACACACACTCACGCACACGCAAACACTCACGCACATGCACACGCACACACACGCGCGCACGCGCACACACACACACGCACCAACACTCACGCACACGCACATGCACACACACACTCACGCACACGCACGTGCGCACACACACATGCACACTCACGCACACACACACGTGCGCGCACACACACACGCACACACACAGAAAAAATAAAAAATAAAAAACATAATAAATATTTGCACCCCCTCACAGCCTCACCATCAGGCCTGAACCCTTTATGTACACCTGATGGCGTGAGATGCATCCTCCAGTAGATTTGGCACTAGGGTTTACCATTGAACCAGCAATTGGTAAAGGTTACTGTCCTGTTGGTAAAATGCGTTGGGTGAGATATGCCAGCGTTCACTCAGAGGGGCTTATGGGTAAATGATCAGGCCCGCCCCTCCCTGGAGATAAGCAGCTCCACAGGGTTGTGAAAGCTCTTCAGCAGACACACAGCAGTCGTGTGCTCCAGGTTTATAAAACTGTGTCCGTTGGCCTGCAATGCAGAGTGAGGTGTGTGTGTGTGTGGTGTGTGTGTATGTGGTGTGTGGTGTGTGTGTGTGTGTGTGTGTGTGTGTGTGTGTGTGTGTGTGTGTGTGGTGTGTGGTGTGTGTGGTATGTGGTGAGTGTGAGTGTGAGAGAAAGAGAGAGCATGTGTGTGTGTATGTGGTGTGTGGTGTGTGTGTGTGTGGTGTGTGTGTGTGTGTGGTGTGTGGTGTGTGTGAGTGTGAGAGAAAGAGAGAGCATGTGTGTGTGTGAGAGAGAGAGAAAGAGAGACAGAAAAACATTACTTTTGATGCTCCTGCACAGAAACACCAACTGAAATACTTCCAATGAATAATAAAAACATCGCATTCTCCACCAAAAAACACAAACGTCATCACAATTCGGCTGAGATACCCCTTCACCCCTCCATCATTATAGCAAACGCATCCCACATCCCTCCTCATCACATTAAACACATCACACATCCCTCCTCATCACATTAAACGTATCTCACATCCCTCATCACACTAAACGCATCTCACATCCCTCATCACGCTAAACACATCACACATCCCTCATCACATTAAACACATCTCACATGCCTCATCACGCTAAACACATCACACATCCCTCCTCATCACATTAAACACATCTCATATCCCACATACACTAAACGCATCTCACATCCCTCATCATGCTAAACACATCACACATCCCTCCTCATCACGCTAAACACATCACACATCCCTCCTCATCACATTAAACACATCTCATATCCCACATACACTAAACGCATCCCACATCCCTCATCACACTAAACGCATCTCACATCCCTCATCACGCTAAACACATCACACATCCCTCCTCATCACGCTAAACACATCACACATCCCTCATCACGCTAAACGCATTTCACATCCCTCCTCATCACGCCAAACTGTACCCCAGTACTCCATGTTCTACTGCTGTTTAGAATTTACACAACTGATGGGCAAGTCAACAACTGAAGCATACTAAACCCTGAGGGGGGGGGGGGGGGGCGCAATCACGATCAACCCATGAATGAGGAGGTAATCATGCAGTCTAGACTGCATGCTCTACATAGGGTACAGACTGCATGCTCTGCTCTGCGCAGGGTACAGACCGCATGCTCTGCGCAGGGTACAGACCGCATGTGCTACGCAGGGTACAGACCGCATGCTCTGCGCAGGGTACAGACCGCATGCTCTACGTAGGGTACAGACCGCATGCTCTGCGCAGGGTACAGACTGCATGCTCTGCTATGTGCAGGGTACAAACTGCATTACCTGCGCAGGGTACAGACCGCATGCTCTACGTAGGGTACAGACCGCATGCTCTGCGCAGGGTACAGACTGCATGCTCTGTGCAGGGTACAGACTGCATGCTCTGCGCAGGATACAGACTGCATGCTCTGCGCAAGATACAGACTGCATGTGCTACGCAGGATACAGACTGCATGCTCTGCGCAGGATACAGACTGCATGCTCTACGTAGGATACAGACTGCATGCTCTACGCAGGGTACAGACTGCATGCGCTACGCAGGGTACAGACTGCATGCTCTGCGCAGGGTACAGTTAGCATGCAGTATGCAAGGTCCAGTTAGCATGCAGTATGCAAGGTCCAGTTTGCATGCAGTATGCAAGGTCCAGTTTGCATGCAGTATGCAGGGTCCAGCTTGCATGCAGTATGCAAGGTCCAGTTTGCATGCAGTATGCAGGGTCCAGTTAGCATGCAGTATGCAGGGTCCAGTTTGCATGCAGTATGCAGGGTCCAGTTTGCATGCTGTGGACAGGGTCTTACCTTTAGTATTTTGTCTCCGGGCTGCAGCAGGTGGGTAGCCGGCCCATCAGGCTGTACCCTAGTGACAAAGATACCCTACAGGTCAAAAGTGACATGTGGTTAGGAGGCAGCTAAAGATCCATAAGGACCTGTTCCTCTCACTCGGAATCTTCTAGGACAGCGGCAGAGTCTATTACCAATCACTGGAGCTAATGCTCAAATAATAACTAGAGAGAGACATAGAGAGAGAGAAAGAGAGGGAGAGAGAAGGAGAGTGTGATAGAGAGAGAGATGGAGATAGAGAACGGGAGAGAAAGAGAGGGAGGGTGATAGAGAGAGAGATAGAGACAGGTAAAGAAAGAGAAAGAGAGGGAGAGGGAGAGGGTGTGTGATAGAGAGAGTGAGAGAGAAGAGTGAGAGAGAGAGAGAGAGAGAGAGAGAGAGCTGCAGTCGTACCATGTCTGAAGGTCTGAAAGGGTTTCCCTGTCCAGTTATTCCTCCTGAGATACTGAATCCAAGACCACCAAGACCTGGGCTCTTCTCTATCCGCACACACACCTGTGAGAGGACAGGTGACACACACACACCTGTCAGAGACTGCAGAGGTACACACACACCTGTGAGAGGACAGGTGACACACACACCTGTGAGAAAACAGGTAACACACACACCTTTCAGAGACTGCAGAGGTACACACACAGCTGTGAGAGGACAGAAACACACACACCTGTGAGAGGACAGGTAACACACACACTGGTCAGAGACTGCACAGGTACACACACACCTGTCAGACTCCACAGGTACACACACACTGGTGAAAGACTCCACCGGTACGCCCACACACATACACACACACACCCCTGTCAGAGTTATGCAGTAGGACACACAGCCAGCACTGGGGTCAAAGCATAGACTGTAGAAAAAATATGGACCCAGTCACTGTGACGTCACCCTTGGACTCTCCATGGACTTGGGAAAAGGGGTTTGAAACTGAAACCGCGCAAGTGCAGTTTTTGGGCACCGCCATGTTGTACAAATCGGAGCCAGAGATCGATAAGGAAAAGGGGGGGGGGCATATACGGGCATGAACTCCGGGCCGAGTCCAGGCCGTCCACTAGGCGCGTGTGATACAGTGACTCAGCAGTGAATCCTGATTCGTGCACAAAACATTACAATCTTGTCTGGATAACACAGTAATTTAACAAATCAGCACATGACGGGGGACACTGTACGAAAGAAAAACACCTATTGCTACTACCTTTTCTTGTGGGTGGACTTGGTGGGTGTGTACTGTATGTGTGTGTGTGTGTGTGTGTGTGTATGTGTGTGTGCGTGCATATGTACAGTGTGTGTGGGGAAGGGGTGTGCCTGTGCGTGTAGGTAGTGTCTCACCTGCTCCTGGTAACCATCCCTGTTCTTGGGTCCTTTGGTTTGAGGGGGGCAGCGGGCGCTCTGGGGGCGGGAGCTGGTGGGAGGGGCCGTGGGCATGGGGGGCTGATACTGCTGGAAGGGGACCTCACTGACCACACCCTCATATGGCATGCTCTGCCCCGCCCCTGATGACATCATCATCGCTTGGGTGTGCGGGAGACCACCCGTCTGCACAGAGCAAGAAACACACATCTCAGGTACCACTGCCAAGCTCACACACACACACACACACACACATGCACACACACACACACAAACACATACACACACACACAAACACACTGTGCACTGTGTCCACCCCCGTGTGCTCTGTGACCCCACCCACCTTTCGGATGAGACTTTCTGGCGGGACATCTCTCCTGCCAAGAGCGTACGAACCCCACTGGCTCATGGGAGACAAGTCCTCCTGCTCCTTTTCTAAGAGAGAGCCCTGCAGAGTGGGAAAGAGAGGGGGCAGACAGAGCTCAGAGCAGGGATCTTAAATTCAGGACCAGGAGGGCCGCAGCATCTGCGGGTTTAACTCCAGTCCTGGGGGACCGCAGTGACTGTGGGTTTAACTCCTTTTCAAGTAGGCCAGCTCCAAGAGGGCAAAATCCTTTCATTGAACTCTCCAGGGGCTCAGTCAGAAAAGGCATTCACTACAAATCTAGGCCAGGTGTGTGGGACATTGCCGATTTTAGTCACAGTGACGCCATAAAAGGTGTGAGGCCTCATCCTGTCATTGTGTGATTACCTCCCAATAATACCTCAGCTGCCCAGGTACACAAGGGTCAGCTTCACTCAGAGGCGTCTCCTCCGACAGGTACTAGCTCTTTCCTATAGTACAGTGGCCTGTAGGGAGTAAAATAGTCACTGGCTCTCCTGCGTGTGGCCTACAGGATGTATAACAGTCACTGGCACAACACACAGAACGCACGTCGTTTTGTCACTCATTCATACTTACTCGAACACAACTGAGGCACCCAACAATGACAGTGTAGCAATGTGGTACCTCAAGCAGTAAAGAATACATTTAGTCGTGGTAAAATTGTTGTTAACAGAAATACTGCAGCAGTGCAATGTACCAGCTGGAACTCATATTTGAATATGGTTGATTCGGCAGACTGCTGACTGTTTTCAAATCCCGTTGCAGAAAGTCGTTCACACACCATTTAATTAAAGTCCTACCGCCGTCAGAACCAAATAGAACCAAAATCTCTGATCTTTATTAACCTACAACGGATTTTGGAGACCGAACTGAGTTAGTGATAGGCTACCGCATTTCACTACCTCACTCTCGTATACCTGTTATTCTTGTGCTTTGCTAAGTTGTACTATTACACTTTATAAACGATACAGCTTTAAAAAAGATATACGCCGACCTTTTCAAAAGCTTAAAAAGCCTTACTACTCGCTAGCCAGTTAACATACAAAGCGAATATCACTCCGCCGTCACTGTCTTTTGCAAACTCAATTTACTATCTGAGCACTCCCGCTTGGTATAAACCGGTGTGGCTATAGCTATCCCGGCACAACAGTCTCGCGACGGAGGTTTAAATACTAACGGACAAAACAGTTAACGGCTGTATAGCTTACGAGATAGTTTCTGTATGGAAACCTGATTCAACTTCGTTGTAAGTATCTTGCTAATAGAACAGCTAGCTAGATATGTTTATTATCTATATAATATATAGGTTATACATGTACGTATTGAGCTAACTAGATAATAACGTTAGTAACCTTGCGGAGACCACTTTAACCTTCTGACAACATTGTCAGTGTTGTTGGAATCTCATGAAGACATAGCTGTAAACCTGCTCTATCCTGCCATTCATAGACAAGTGAGCTTCACGATGGTATTCCTTGGACAAAACCCTCGAGAACAGAACAGTATTTACAAATCCCTGAAATACTTAGAATGCAAGGAGGGCAATGGTCAAGTTAATTTAGATGAACATTCTTTAAATGAACAATGGCTTAAGAGGCATGCTTTTGAATTTTAAATTAGGTACTTTTTTCCATTAAAGTAATGAAGACAAAGCTACCACAAACACTCTGTGAACACAGAAGTGTCTTAACAATAGGACTGGAACTGTCAATGTGAGAACAGTGCAGAATCTGTGGATGCACTCTGGCTGGCTAATGAAGCACATAGAGATATGCTTCTGTGAAATACGAGGGAGAATGTATTCATGAGCTCCACACTGCGCACACACACACACACACACAGGAGCTGTGTTCTTACTGTCCTCTGTGCAGGGCAGGTTCATGCTTATTCATTCAATCATAGTATGTACCAGGCCTAAGAACCACCCAGCCCATCCCCCATCACAAACGCTGATTGTATCTCATTAAAGCCCGCCCCCCCAGTGTATTACTGTGGCTCCTCCCACTTACCCTGTCCAGACGTTTGGCTTCAATATGCCTTAGCACCTGCTGTCTCCAGTCTGTAGGCATACGAGAGGAGAGAGCATCAGGTCTCAGGTGAGCAGAGAGAGCGTCAGGTCTCAGGTGAGCAGAGAGAGCATCAGGCCTTAGATGAGCGGAAAGAACATCAGGCCTTAGGTGAGAGGAGAGAGCATCGGGCCTTAGGTGAGAGGAGAGAGCATCAGGCCTTAGGTGTGGCGACAGCACATCAGAGCGCAGGTGTGAGGACAGCACATCGGAGCGCAGGTGTGGCGACAGCAGGTCAGAACGTAGGTGTGGCGACAGCACATCAGAGCGGAGGTGTGGCGACAGCACATCAGAGCGGAGGTGTGACGACAGCACATCAGAGCGCAGGTGTGGGGACAGCACGTCGGAGCGCAGGTGTGGGGACAGCACGTCGGAGCGCAGGTGCAGTTCGGTCTCCCCGCTACGTTCTAGGCAGGGACTGAGGGTGTGGTCGACGGGACCCTTCTCCAGCAGAGCGGCCATGGATGGGCGGGCCGAAATGGGGCGCGCCTGGGACCCCCCGTACCCCTCAGTGCTGAAGCTTCGAGCCGACATGGGGCGGCGCTGGGGCAGGCTCTTGGTGGGGTAACCCTGGGGGAGCAGCGGGGGGTGCTTTTTTGGGCTCTTGCCCAACATAGCGGGTATCCCGGCGGGGGTAGTGGGAATCAGGCGCTGGAGCGGGTGCGCCCTGCTGCTGCTGTTGTTGTTCCGGAAGGTTCCGGTAGAGCAGCCGACTGCTGCGATCGGCCAGCTGCGGCTGCTGGGCCTCCATCGCTCGCCGGAACACAGCCAACTCAGCCGAGCTTACCAGCGAGTCTGCCCGGCGCAGGAGGCCCGGCCTTGACCTGGGGGTGGGGCCCTGGTGGGGCACGCCCATTCCCAGGCCTACTGGGGAGAGCAGTGGCTCGCCAGGTAGGTACCCTCTCTGCCCTCCTCTGGGTGGGGTTCTGCCCACCTGGGCCACACCCTCTGGTGAACACAGGAAGGGCGGAGCAGCCGCAGTTTGGTAGCCCCCCTGCGGAAGTGCCCCACCCTGTGGCTGGGCCTCCCCCAAAGTGTCGTCGTCTAGCATGGGGGCGGACTGGCTACGGGGGATTGGCTGGGGCTGGGGGAGGTTGCCATCCTGGGCATCGGCCAGGGGAATGCTGTACACGGTGGGAGCGGCGTCTATCTCATCAATGCTCTGGGACTTTTTGAACTTGGCCTTGGGGTCTCCTCGGCCTTCCTGGAGCCTCTCTGTGCTCTTGCTGAGGACGAGAGCGCCCTCCGGGGGATAGGAGGGGCCCTGTGCCCTTTCTGCATTCTGCAGATCCTGGGGTCCCCAGGGGTCTGCTGCAGAGGGAGAGGAGCCCGGCAGCTGGGTGGAGTCACGCTCAGGTTGGGGGGCGGAGCTGGGAGTAAGGGCGGAGTCTGGTTTGGAGGGGAATGCCGTGCGATCCTCCAGAGGACTGGGGGTCCTGGTCCAATTGTGCCAGCGGGAGGGGGGTGGGGGAGGCACTTGGGATGTGGGGCGGGCGCGAGGCAAGTGGGGTGACCCCTCCAGATCCAGGGGAAGCCCCATGATGCGCTCCTGCCGGAGGAGAGGCCTGCGGTGGGGGCCGGAGGCGCTGGGGGGCCGGGAGCTGCTGGCAGGGGGCAGGGCCGAAGGAGAGTCCTCGCTCACGAAGGCCGTGTTGTCATAGTGTGGTGGGACGTTCCAGCGGTCGAATGTGTCACTGAGGGGGCGGGGCTGTAGAGAGCCAGGGGGTGGGGTCTCCCTCTGGCAGAGCAGGGGCAGGGCTGGACCAAACCTGGTGAGTAGTGACATCACATGGCTATCAGAACATGCACACTACATGAAGAGAATGTGTGTGCGTGTATGTGTAAAAGTGTGGGTGTGTGTGCGCGTGAGTGCTGCAGTGAGGGGCGGGACTGCCTACCTGCTGGCCCAGTGCGTTGTGGGTGTGGCCTCTTGAGTGGTGGTGGGCGGGGCAGGGCGGGACCCTGGGGGGTTGGAGGAGATGGTGGAGGCCTGAGAGGGGGAGTACTCTGAGGACGGAGCCGAGGAGCCACTGGTGTTCAGGCACTGCGCTTTATCAGCGTCTGACTCCTCTGCTGACTCTGTGAATGCAACACAGCCCAGGGTCACATGACCGCAGGAAAACAGGTCTCATGACCGCAGGAGTAAAGAGTCACATGACCACAGGAATAAAGCGTCACACGACCACAGGAATAAAGCATCACATGACCACAGGAAAAAAGGATCACATGACTCCAGGAATACAGGTCAGATTGCCACAGGTCTTATAACTACAAGAAGAGATCACGTGACTACAGGAACATGGGGTTACAGGATTACAAGTATAAAGAGTCACACTGCAGGAATAAAGCACTGCAGGTAAATAGGTTGGATGACCTCAGGAATAAAGTGTCACATGATTCCAGGAATATGGGTCAAACTTTGCATGAGGCCCATAACTAGGCCTCAAGCAAAGTTTGTTTGGTCTGAAATCTGAACATATTTTTTTTTCACCTTTTTTGTTTTTTCCCAGGACGATGGCCTTTGGCTTGTAGATGGGGGGCTCCACCAGAGTAGGTCTCATGTCAGAAATGCGGATGTCATTCGGGGAACCACATCGGGAGTCCTGTGGAGAGACTAGCACACTGAGGAGAGACCAGCACACTGTGGAGAGACCTACATAGTGCCTCCTGCTTCACAATGGGATACCTTCTAAATAATGCAGTAATGTGGCACCTTCACACTAAACCTAATTGCCTCTCCATAATGTCAGTGGTGCAGGCTGATGGAACTGTGGCCCTCTACCTCATGGAATTACATGTCACTGCATTACATGACACCCAACTGTTATACCTCACTGCATCACACCTACCTCTGAGCCCTCTGCTCCTCCCTCCTTCTCCGTAGAATGCCGCTGGCCTGGCTCCAACCTCATGGTCTTCTGGAATTCTTTAGCCTCTCTATCAGTTGCCTGGCAACAGAGCACACAACTGGTCACCCCCTCCCCTCGTGACTGAAAACAGGTTCGGATCAGAGCGCATCAATGCTGACCTATTCAATCCCCTGCCCAGCTCCAGTGTTGCTGGAAGCTGTGATTGGCTGGCTGGCTTTATCACAGACTCCACAGACACAGCAGACACTCAGCTCTTCTTAACATTGAAAAGTCCACCTCCCTACCACTGAAGCCCAAACATTTCAACTGGATTCATCTCTTGAAAATTTGAGTGACCAAGTGCAACATTCTGTACTGTAATATATCACAGGTAACTCCTCTCTCCTGCAGTTACAAAGCAGACCAGAGAGGGCTAAAGAAACACAGGAGCTGGATATTTGGTGAGGCTTTAGGATCTGCTGCCAGTACCTTTGCGTTTGCCTCCTTGGGCCCGGTGGCAGCCGCAGTCACGGTTGCGGTCGGCCACTTGTGCTCGTACTGGTCCATGCCGTGAAGCTCCATGCCTGTTTGGGCGGAGTCTTTATCAGGGCTGAGGGCGTGGCTGCCTCTTTGCCCACGTGTTCTGTATGGACTTCACCATGTTCTTCAGGTCCTCCGGGTACGGGGTTGGGTATCGCTTCAGGTTTATCTCCACCTGGGAGGAAGGCAGTTATACATGTGTGGAGACATTAGCACAGCAGAGTTTACTGTGTTTATTACACATTTGCGGGCGTATGGACCAGAGAATTTGGGGAACATCTCTTGATTTCGGGTTTAGCCCTTTGAGGTGTAAGATCAGAAATATGTGATTAGAATTCTCTTAACTGAACATTCAAATGCTGATACTAACAATCACTACTGGTAATTGAAAGCAATGGAATTCTAGAACTTAGAATATTGAAAAAAAGATTGTAAAGAACCAACTCTAAAAAGGGTGAATGCTGATGTGCGATGCTGCCCATGCAGTGAGGCTCTGTAAAATCACTCCTGTCTTCTGTGTCTGTTTCCTCAGGTGTGCTGGCATTTGGGTCAACATAGCAGGATGGGTACCTTAACTTTCCCAGCATTCTCCTCCTCATCCTTCTCCTCAAAGTCAAAAGCCACTGTCATTCGCTGCTGCCGTTGCTCCTCCCATAGGGCAGGGTTAAAGCTGTCACTGTCTGACTGGTAATCTATGGAAGGTGGAAGGAAGTAAAGTCATGCATTTAATTTGCATTTCACAGAGGTGTCAACACACTGTACATTTACGAACAGAAAGGATAATACACAGCAAATGACCAGCAGCAGTGTGTGTGTGCTGTGTGGATTCCCCTGGGGGGGGGGGGGGGGGGGGGGCATGGGGGGGCACCCACCCTCGTCCCGACGGGGCTGCTGCGGGAACATGTAGTTGGTGAGCACCCTCTGCTTGGTCTCCGGATTGGCCTCCGATTGCAGGGGGATCAGCGCCTTGGACTACAGGCCAAGGGTCAAAGATCACACACACTGACTACAAATACAGGCCAAAGGTCAAAGATCACGCACACTGACTACAAATACATGCCAAAGGTCAAAGATTGCACACATTGACAACAAATACATGCCAAAGGTCAAAGATCATGCACATTGACCGCAAATACAGACCAAAGGTCAAAGATCCCTCACGTGAATACCATCACAGGCTAAAGGTCAAAGGTCACACATGGACTACAAACAGCCTATTGGTCAAAGTTCACAAACACAGACTATCAACACCTGCTCAATGTCAAAGGTGACACAATGGACTAAAAACAGACTAACTGTATCAGGCCACAGAAAAAAACCCTTTCTGTGAGGACAGCTCTCACCTGATTGTCTGACAGCCACAGAGCAGAAAGATCCTTCAGCTTGGTGAAGGAAAAGGGCAGATTCTTTAACCTGCAAGAGGAAGAAAGCAGGGCTTGTCTGTGGTTCCTCAGTGCAGCCGTGTGGTCGCTCCACACACCTGGGAGCTCTGGCCTGTGCTTAATGAGTGCGGTCGGCAGGTGTTACCTGTTGTCGCTCAGGTTGAGGACGCGCAGTTTGGTCATCTGCCCGATCTCCTCGGGCAGACTCTGCAGCTTGTTAGAGCGCAGAGACATGACCGTCACGTTCTTACAGCTTCCGATCTGGAGAGCCGAGAGAGAACACAGGGCTCGAGACAAAGCAGGGTTCCTGCCTTTACCTGTCTTTACCTGCTTTACCTGCCTTTACTGTGTTTACCTGCGTTTACCTGTCTTTAAAACTGCTTGAACTGGAAGTTTTGCAAAGGAGAAAAATTGCATTTTTCAACCCCAATGAACATTGGCATTGCAATGGTTCTGTTTTTACAATAGAACAAAACTTGTGATTTAACAGTGACATATCAATATATCATAACATCATTTCTTTCAAAAATTGTCATGAATGGCTGCCAAAGGTTACCATGGTAACAGCCACTTTCTGGCCCTCACAGTAAAGCTCACCTCTCTGGGCAGCTCAGACAGGAAGTTCTCATCGGCAGCAAAGGTGCGCAGGTTGTGCAGGTAGCCGATGGTCGGAGGCAGGGACTGAAGCTCATTGCCGCTGCAGTCAAACTCCTCTAAATGTGATAAACTACAAAAAGGGTTTTAAACAGAACAACACGTGGGTTTGGGCTCTGTACACTGGCTGTACACTGATACCATGCTCCTGTCAGACCACAGGTGAGTCACAGAAGGAATCCCTCCCACATTAAGTAATACCACCGCATCTTCACTTTCCAGCTGAATCTGATTAAAGGTTTTCGGTTGGCAAGCTGCATGGTGGCTCTACCAGTTAAGAGTCCATGCTAGTCCATGGGTGCACTTTATGGTCTTGCTTCTGTTAAATACTGCTCTTGTGCACGAATACACTCTATGGTCTGCAGGGCCGGCCCTAGCCCCCCCCCCCCCCCCAGCGGTTGTGGCCTTAATCAACCGCATAGACCGTGTATGCCACGGGCCGGCCCTGATGCTCTGATATCTGTTACAGCACTGGATAAGAGTGCACAAATACGTCTGGTGTCTGTTCATACAGGCATTCCAAATGGGGGAAAAGCATACTATTTAAAGTTTTAAGTTCCAATGAGAAATACAGCAAAACCAATATCACAGTAATAAAGTATAACTATAGCTGCATGGTATTACGCTGTGTATGGAAATATGAAAAAAGGGTTTAACTAAACTTTATGTCTCAAGTACTAATATTCAACCGCCATTGCTAGCAGTAAATCAGTAACTAAACCATGAAGTTTGAACACCAATCCTTTCCTTTACATGGATCGATCTCGTTTAATGCTGCATATTGCTGTGCTTTTCGGTTCACTGCCAATGCTCCTGGTCATCAAAGCAATCACTGTCAAGGCCAAGCATGTGCAAAGAAGCCCTGTGGGTCAAGCTGGCCTGCAGAGTGGCATCGTGGTGGTAAGAAAGACTTACCTCCCGATGGCGTTGGGCAGTGAGGACAGCTGGTTCTCATCCACTTTCAGAGTGGTGAGCTTTTTCAGCATCCCTGCGACAGAAACGAGCGCTAATGAGTGGCAGTCCTCGCTATAACGCCCCAACACAACTGACATGCTGGCTGAGCAGTTATATAGCAGCACAGTAGGGGGCAGCACCGAGACTTCTCCCCTCACCTATGGAGTCGGGCAGTTGTTGCAAGCTGTTGAAGGAGAGGAGCAGATCCTCCAGAGCCTCGCACCCGGATATGTCTGAGTCGACGGACTCTACCCGGTTCTTTGACAGGTCCAGGTAGGTCAGGTGTTTCAGCCGGCCGATGGACTGCAGACAGACAGGAAGTGGGTTCATCCGCGTCGCGGTCGGGGGTGTGCAGGCGGGCATTTTAACGCGCGTATGACTGACGGTGCAGATCGCACACCCCCTTGCCTGTGGATCTGCTTTCAGCTCCAGGAATCTGGGCTTGCACAGCCAAATTAGGCAGGACTGCAGGCTAACCTTCATCTCCAGAAATAATTTCACAGTTTTCCCAATATAACCTTCATTTAAACCGGCGGTCACTTGAGATTAGAAAAAAATCTTTTCCAATGATCAGCAGTCCATAGTCAGAAAAATGTCCATATACAAATACCACCAAGCCTAAAATAATCCAGACAGGGGGTATCTGGATGGCTGTATCAAACTCCCTGCATGAACAGATGCTCTGAAATCTGACTCTCAATTCACATTTCTGCAGGGCAGATATTTTCACATGTAAAGTCTGATGTGTATCATAATCTCCTGTGACATTTCCTCAGAATGGTGTAAATGAGAGAGGTTAATAACTAAAACACGACATTAACAAAAAACATCACACCACACAGGAACATTGACTGTCACAGTTAATACAGTAATGAAAATAAATTATTTCAAAAGTGAAATCAATTAATTGAAATAGCCTAAATCAATGAATTAATTAAAAAACAAAATCAATTAATTAATACATAACACAAGACACTCAGTGTGTGAGGTGTGTCTTTAAGTGGATTTTAGTTCCATCCGTTGATACACTCACTATTTAATAAATAAAACTTTTAATAAATAAATTTGCTGTATTAATGCGCGCTCCTCCAGGTGTCCCACCCACACACCCACAGGGGGCGGGGACTGCCGCAGGGGGCGTGGCCTACCCCAGGTAGTCTCTGCAGGGAGTTGTTGTCCATCCATAGCTCCTTTAGGTGTTGGACCTGCTCCAGGACATCGGGCTGAAACAGAACATACTAATCAATCCCAGCTCTGTCTCCTCAAAATTAACCAATCACAGTCCTGTCTCATCAAAATTAACCAATCGCGGACCTCTACAAAAATATATGTATCACAGCCCTGTATCTACAAAAATGTACCAATCCCTGCACTAACCAATCACAGCACTGACTATTAAAAATGAACCAATCACAGCACAGTCTCCGCAAAATAAACAAATGACTGCCCTGCATCTACAAAAATGCAAACCTATCTCCTAAAAAACTAACCAATCACAGCACTATATGCCCAATATTAACAAGTCACCACCCGATCTCAAGAAAATCAATTAAATCACAGTCCTGTCTTCCCAAAAATGAACCAATCACAGCCTGTCCTCCCATTCTTAGCAAGCCTGTAGCGGTTTTGTCAGCCAGTGGTTCCTGCAGTCCTTTCTCTGGTAAGAGCGACGCCCCTGGAGGTGTGTGCAGCGCCCCGGGGAGCAAGACCCGCTCCCACACCCCCGCGGACGCCCGCGAGCACCCTGGTCCCTCACCAGCTCCGAGAACTCGTTACTGCCCAGGTCCAGCCGCTCCAGCTGTGTCAGCTTGTGTAAGGACCTGCGTGACACAGGAAGCAGTCAGTCAGCTTGTGTAAGGACCTGCATGACACAGGAAGCAGTCAGTCAGCTTGTGTAAGGACCTGCGTGACACAGGAAGCAGTCAGTCAGCTTGTGTAAGGACCTGCATGACACAGGAAGCAGTCAGTCAGCTTGTGTAAGGACCTGCGTGACACAGGAAGCAGTCGGTCAGCTTGTGTAAGGACCTGCATGACACAGGAAGCAGTCAGACAGCTTGTGTAAGGACCTGCGTGACACAGGAAGCAGTCAGTCAGCGTGTGTAAGGACCTGCGTGACACAGGAAGCAGTCAGTCAGCGTGTGTAAGGACCTGCGTGAGACAGGAAGCAGTCAGTCAGCTTGTGTAAGGACCTGCGTGAGACAGGAAGCAGTCAGTCAGCTTGTGTAAGGACCTGCGTGAGACAGGAAGCAGTCAGTCAGCTTGTGTAAGGACCTGCGTGAGACAGGAAGCAGTCAGTCAGCGTGTGTAAGGACCTGCGTGAGACAGGAAGCAGTCGGTCAGCTTGTGTAAGGACCTGCGTGAGACAGGAAGCAGTCAGTCAGCTTGTGTAAGGACCTGCGTGAGACAGGAAGCAGTCAGTCAGCTTGTGTAAGGACCTGCGTGACACAGGAAGCAGTCAGTCAGCGTGTGTAAGGACCTGCGTGACACAGGAAGCAGTCAGTCAGCTTGTGTAAGGACCTGCGTGAGACAGGAAGCAGTCAGTCAGCTTGTGTAAGGACCTGCGTGAGACAGGAAGCAGTCAGTCAGCGTGTGTAAGGACCTGCGTGAGACAGGAAGCAGTCAGTCAGCTTGTGTAAGGACCTGCGTGACACAGGAAGCAGTCAGTCAGTGTGTGTAAGGACCTGCGTGACACAGGAAGCAGTCAGTCAGCTTGTGTAAAGACCTGCGTGAGACAGGAAGCAGTCGGTCAGCTTGTGTAAGGACCTGCGTGAGACAGGAAGCAGTCGGTCAGCTTGTGTAAGGACCTGCGTGAGACAGGAAGCAGTCAGTCAGCTTGTGTAAGGACCTGCGTGACACAGGAAGCAGTCAGTCAGCTTGTGTAAGGACCTGCGTGAGACAGGAGGCAGTCAGTCAGCGTGTGTAAGGACCTGTGTGACACAGGAAGCAGTCAGTCAGTGTGTATGGAAGGGCAAACTCACTTTGGCAACGTTTTCAGGTGATTCTCTCTGAGCTCCAGAATGCGCAGTTTGGAGAGTCTGAAACACAGAGGGAGAGAGAGAGAGAGTGAGAGTGTGAGAGAACGCACACGCACACACAAGCACACGCATGCACACGCACGCAGACGCATGCACATACACGGATGATGGTGACACTCACTTCCCAAAGTTTGGGGGCAGGGAGTCGAGGAAGGCATCATTGAGGAAGAGCTGCGTCAGGTTGATGAGCTGCGTGAATCCATCTGGGAGTCTGCAGAGAGAGAGAGAGAGAGAGGGAGGGAGAGAGAGAGAGAGGCAGAGAGAGGATGGGTGAGGGAGGTGAGAGAGAGAGGGAGAGGGTGAGACAGGGAGAGAGAGAGAGAGGGTGAGCAAGGGGGTGAGACAGAGAGAGGGTGGGTGAGACAGGGAGAGAGAGAGAGGGTGAGTGAGGGGGTGAGAGAGAGAGGGTGGGTGAGACAGGGAGAGAGAGAGAGAGAGGGTGAGTGAGGGGGGGGGTGGGGTATGTGGGTGGCTGGAGCCCTGACAACCAAGCTCGGCGATCGCCATGGAGACGTGAGAAGCTCCTGAAAGCTAGCGTAATTGGCCTGCCTGGCAGTTTGCAGCACGTCTGAGCGACGCAGAGCACAGCCAGTGAGGCGGGCTCCAGCAGAGCCTACAGAAGCCTGATACTCAACCCCGTACTCTCAGCATGACAAATACTCAACCCTGTATTCTCAGCATGACAAATACTCAACCCCGTACTCTCAGCATGACAAATACTCAACCCCGTACTCTCAGCATGACAAATACTCAACCCTGTATTCTCAGCACAGAAAATACTAACCCCCCCCCGTGTTCTCAACACAGAAAATACTCAACCCCATATTTTTCAACAAAGGAAATATACCTCTATCAATACACCCAAACAATAACTATACTTCTATCTGTACACCTCCACAATAACTACACCTCTACCACTAGTGTCCAGTGTGGGTATTTTACGTACTCCAGTGTGGGTATTTTACATGCTCCAGTGTGGGTATTTTACGTACTCCAGTGTGGGTATTTTACGTACTCCAGTGTGGGTATTTTACATGCTCCAGTGTGGGTATTTTACGTACACCAGTGTGGGTATTTTACGTACACCAGTGTGGGTATTTTACGTACTTTGTTATCGGGTTGACACTCGCTTCCACCACAGAGAGACATTTGCAGCCCTTTATGTTGTCTGGGAACTCCTGAATGCCTTTAAGAGAAGTCACAGGTGTTAGAGAGCTGGAATGGGCAAAACAAGCCCACTTCTCCTGCAGGTTTTCAGAAAAAGCCCGTTATGCAGCCAAACAGTACGAATGAAGTCATCCTGAGAGTGATCCTGTCACATCAGACTAGCATCAGCAGAGCTACTTTAACAGGCAAAAAACCCAAAAAACCAAACAGACCAGCGACGGCCTCACTGCCGCCGTTGACTGACCGTTTTTGCTGACGTCCAGCTCCTTGAGGTTGACGAGGTTGGAGATGGTGGTGGGCAGGTTGGACAGGTCGTTGTCCGCCATGCTCAGCTTCCGGAGTGCTTGGCAGCTGAAGAGTTGCTGGAAATCAGACAGACGAACCGTCACTCACTCTGCTGCAGACAGGGGACCGCTTTTTGGGTCAAACTTGCTGTAGTCCGCTGGGAATGAGACTCTCCCAAATTCTGTTACATCAGGAATGTTAAAAAACAACAACTCCCACAGGGCTTGGCATGTCTTATGTTGTTTTCAAATTCATTTTTCATCCAATGGCCTTAGATGGTCCAATAAAGACCTGTAGGTCTTTGATTTTTTTAAAAGAAATGCTCCATTTTCACAAATATTTAGAACAAAACTATTCTGTTTGTATTGTACATTTTTGTACATGCTTATGTAAAAATCAGACTTCATGGCACCTGCAGCAAGTTTTTCTAATTTTACAAGCATCTGAACAGTTAAATTATTTAACATAATTATTTGACTACGGTCGGGTCCTGCATATCCCATAACGCACTGCAGAGCACAAGATTGCACGTAACATAGATCTGTGTCATACTCTGCCCCAAAAAAATTTAATAGGGTAAATGATAACTATTTCATAACGATTAATTAACCCTTAGAAATTAAATTAACCTGTACAGAAACTGAACACTGCAAAGCTGAAATCAAACATTTTCAAGATAATGCAACACTTCACTGTACATAGGCCAATATACAAATAACTAATGACTACATTGCTGTGAAATA
Source organism: Anguilla japonica (assembly GCA_025169545.1). Taxonomy (NCBI): domain Eukaryota; kingdom Metazoa; phylum Chordata; class Actinopteri; order Anguilliformes; family Anguillidae; genus Anguilla; species Anguilla japonica. The sequence continues at coordinate 2,163,999 of CM045888.1, forward strand.
TATTCATCACATTTTTCCAAAACCACATATCTACAGTACATGCATGTCGTTGCCCAAGAAAAGGTTTGAGAGATGAGTTTTAGTTAAGCAGTTCCACAGAATCCCTCCAGGGGGCGATGTTGACAGCCCTGCTGCAGACACATGCTGTGTCTCCCCCTCTGGTCTCTGTCCGTGGTGCTGACACAGAACAAGTGCAGGGAGCGGACTTACTCACTTAAAGACATAGGGGTGTTCATTCATAAAACTAAAAAATAAATACAGAACACCAGCTGAGAAGGAGATGTTCTTATGAATTTGTTTTAAAGAATACGACCTCCCCCACCACCCCCAACAAAAAATAAAAACAACCTCACAATCATTCAGGTATGATAGCTCCCCCTCACTTAGCCTGACAGGGGCTGGTTGTCATGGAGATGTCGTGCTGTTCCAGTTGCCATCGTGAGGCTTTTGATCCACATGGTGACAGGAAAACAGAACAATGTAATGTCTCGTTTCCATGGCGATGTGATGTTGGGTTACAAAGGGTAAACACAAAAAGGAGAGGGGGGGGGTTGTAGCCCCTACCTCTCCCACGTACCCCCCTCCAACCCCCGCCTCCCACACACACACACACACACACACACGCCCAGTTCAGGGCTCTTATAGAGACAGGACTCGTTAAACAAAGGAGCATGTGTGTGTGTGTGTTTGTGTTTGTGTTTTCAGCTGGGAAACTGCGTTGAAGAGATGCACGACAGCGCAGCGATAGTGTTCTGCATGGCTGTCACAGACAGCAGAAATCATTCCACTCATCACGTGACACATGATGACTTCTGCTTATATTGAGCTCACTCACCCACCAAACAGTTTTTTAGTTTTTTTGAGTTTTTTAAAACAGACTTATAATTGGACCCAAAGAGGTGACAGACTCAAGTCATTTTAGTCAAGTCTAAAGGAATGAAACTCATGTTGCCATGGTCCCCAAACTCACCTTGGGCAGCTTTGCAATCTGCCCCCCCCCCCCCCCCCCCTCACCTTGGGCAGCTCCTCAATCTGCCCCCCCCCCTCACCTTGGGCAGCTCCTCGATCTGCCTCCCCCCCTCACCTTGGGCAGCTCCGCAATCTGCCCCTTCCCCCCCCCTCACCTTGGGCAGCTCCGCAATCTGCCCCCCCCCCCACCCACCTTGGGCAGCTCCTAGATCTGCCCCCCCCCCCCCCCCCCCCCTCACCTTGGGCAGCTCCTCGATCTGCCCCCCCCCCCCCCCCCCCCACCTTGGGCAGCTCCTCGATCTGGTTGGCGTCCAGGTAGAGCTCCTCCAGGGTGCGCTCGAAGCTGAAGATCTCCTTGGGCACCTGCTGCAGGCTGCAGTGGGAGTAGTCCAGCACCGAGATCACCTCCTCCTCACCACGGAAACAGCGGCAGGGCACCAGCCGACCCATGATCTTCCTCTTGGTCGTCATCTCCAGGCACTGCACTGAGGAAGAGGAAGGAGGGGCACACAGACAACAGCAGCGGAATTCAGAGTGTTACCTCAACTTTCACAGCGTTAAATCAACACCAACACTGCTAATGTGAGTCCAATGGGGACAGAATCTGCTCCACAGTTCCTGTTTGTGGGAAATGGACATTTAAATAAATGGACAAACTGAAAGCAATCACACTAATACTAAAATGGACAATTTTGTTTATGAATGAGCACAATGACCATGGAATTTCTGGCAAACGCCTTCTTCACGTGCTATTATTTGCACAAGAAACTGAAATGATCCAACACCACAAGGACATCTTTACATAACACACCGACATTTTCCTGTTGCTGACAACATGGAGATAAACGAGTGTTCAAAAAAATGGACGCAGGTTTAATTCACGAGACAGAAAGCTACAACATGTTCGATTAGAAACTGACCTGGAAGTAGTTAATCAAAGCCTGTCAGGGACTAGATATAGCAGTGCCATAGCAGTAAAAGGCCCAAAGATGAAAGGCCAAAGGAGGCTATATCAATATCATACAATGCATTCACCAGAACACATTTTACAGTATTGTGTGCAGTTCTGGACGCCACATTATGAGAAAAGCTAGTGGAAGAAGTACAAAAGGGGGCAACTAAAGTGGTTCCTGGCATTAAATGTAAATGTTAAGAGGGAAGTCTAAAGCAGGGCTGTTGTGGAGATCTACCAGCCTGTAAGTTTTCATTTCAAACCTAATTTGGCGCACCTGATTCTACTAATTAGTAGCTCAATAAGATCTCTAGCTGTTGAATGAGGTGTGCTTTGGAGTGAAAAGCTACAGGACGGTAAACTTCCAGGAAGAGGGTAGGGTGGCCATGGAATAAAGATAATCTCTCCAGGCTCATTAAAAATGTGTCTGAGGGGAGGGATGTGATTATGTTTTTCAATCAGTTAATCGCCTTGTTGCACTCTGAGGCCAATGAATCAGACTCAGTCAGACCCAATCACACCCAGACCGCTGCTGTGCTGCTTCATCCCACAGAATTCCGTTACATTCAAATCAAATTCAAATGAAAAAACAAAATGGCAGTTATCCTCTGGGTAATCACAACTGGACAAGACTTTTAAAATACACAACATGTCACACATATGAAAATGAGAGACAGGAGTCGACGGAAAGGGTCATCACATTTACTGAGCCCAGGACCCAAGCGTCCGGCTCCCGTTCTCGTCGTTCTGCCCTGTCACACGAGGAAACGGGAATGATCTGCAGTCGGAGCTCTGGATACTTTCCTGTCTCCTGATTGGGCGGAATTGGATCAGAACCAACGCACTTTCTGCTCATTGGGAGTTGTTATCTACCCACACGAGGAGCCTCGACGCAGTCGACCACCGGCGACCAATTCCCCCGCAATTTACTCAACAAACCCAGAAACTGGTTGACGTCGGCTGAGACTCACCGAACGGCACACAGAATGCACACTGCGAAGAACGAGCCGTCACTCAGCTCCGGTTTTGGGCGCTAATCAAAATGCCTTGATTGCGGTGTAACTGTCAGAAAAAAGCATTTAAATGCACTGTTCCTCCCGCCCATGGATCACATTCTGCCGCACTGAGGGTTTTTTTTCCTCTGCGCTCTGATTGGCTGATGGGAAAGACAGCCCCAGTTGGACCAGTGTGTCCTCTGAGCTGATGCCGCTCCCACAGCCTGCCGTCTAATGCAGTCATGCAGGAAGTTCACACCAGGACTGCGCGTGGGTCATGATTGATCAACGTCACTGATTGGCCGGAGATCCCGCTCACCTGGTGACCCAGGTCTAAAGCAGTCTCTGATTGGAGGAGAAGAATGAAAACCAGCAGCACGGGGGCCTGATTTGAGTCTCTCTGAATGGAAGATAATTAGACCAATCAGAGGCTCTACATTCAGGTAGACTATTCTTAGGTTTAATGATAGCTAATAAAAAGAAGGACGCATACTTCAGCTGTTCATGAATATTAAAAAAATCAGTGAAAAACAGCTTGTTGCAGTGACGTTCATTAATGCAGGTGTTTTACCTGCTCAGTGTACAGGGACATTTCCTGTTCAGAGCCCAGCTGAGAGCCCGGAGACAACTCTTCCTCACTGTCTTTGATTTGTCATTAAAGGTGCACTGCATTATGGTAGAAAAGACAATATGCATGAAGAAGGTGTATTTTGCTGGAGGGGGCAGTGGAGCTGGTGTGTTTTCTCTTTAAAAAAAAAAAAGAAAAAGAAAATCAACAGTCCTCAATCTGTCCAAGTGGCCAGGTTTCTACAGTTGCCATAGAGACTAATGACGTGCGCACACCTTCATAATATCAGGCCATCATATCTCCATTCATCCCCTCTTCATCTCAGAGCAGTTTAACTTTCTCCATTTTATCATTTTTAATTACTAGTCTTTATTCACTACATTACACGTAAATTACATTCAGGGATTTATCAGACACCCTTATCCAGAGTGACTTAGAAAGCTTACCTTTATTATTCTTTTAGAAACAGCACAACCCACTAATACAGCTGGATATTTTACTGAGGCAATTCAGGTTAAGTTCAGGTAAGGTCAGGGGTAACCAGAGTAACAAATCCTGTTCCCTACCCATAATTCTCCAGTTTCTCCCTTCACTCCCCAGGTTGAAATGACCTATCGCTGCTGTTAGCCTCTGTCAGAGTGCACTTTAGCTAATAATATAGCACGTTAGTGCATACGTTAGCACATAAGTTAGCACGTTAGCATCAGTCGCGTCCCCTGACAAACGCGCAGGGCCCCGCCTATCTGCGCAGCCGTCCAGCCGAGTCACGCAGCAGGCTCACCTGAGGATCATTCCCGTCTGCGCAGCTGCCTCAAGAAAATCGCAATTTCACGATTGACCAAAGGGGGCAGTATCACACCGTGCTTTACGAGACAAGCTCATGCAAACACTAAGCAGGAGGGGGGACAGTCAATGTGCAGACAGACCACAGGAATTCAGGTCACAAGAGGGGGCGTTGACGTACCATGTGACATGGACACACTGACTAAAATCCCTCCCTCCCCAGGTCACTGAGGCTCTGGCCACCCTGCAGGAATTATGGCCAAGCATGTGCCTGTCTGCAGGATTCCTGACCAAACCCATGCCGCCTTGCAGGATTTATGGCCAATCATGGACCTGCCTGCAGGATTCCTGACCAATCGTGTACCACCTTGAGGCTTTATTGCGAATCACGTGCCTCACTGCAGGATTCCTGATCTCGGTCATCATTGGCATGTTGATTCCAAACTTGCACTACACCACCTGATTTTACTTCTAGGACAAAGGAGGTAAAGTAATGAGTGAAATCTGGTGGTGTAGTGTATGGCTGGAGCAGATGCTACAGACACTGCAGCCCGCAGGACCAGGAGCTGAGCCACACTGCAGTGGGGTGTTTCACTGCTGCAGTGATCCAGTGTTTCACAGGGCAACTAAGAGGCTCCAACTTGTGCGATTTTACTGACACCATTTTATTTTTTCAGTAAATGCTCTTTGTGCTCAGTTAAATGTGCTGCAAAAATAAAATAAAACTGAATTAATAAGACCTGCAGCTTCTGTTCTTTCTATGTTTTTTTTCTCTCTTTGTGATCTTCTTAGTTGTGCGATTTCGGTCTTGTTCTGCATGTAATTTGTTGCTTGGATCTTTAGCCCAGTTTTTTGTGTGTTGTTCCTGCCTATGAGTCCAGCTGGGCAGACAGGTTTTTAAATAGGCAATTAAACCAACAGACAAATGCAGCTCCATCCGGTCGAGAGCAGGGTTGGCAGCTTTTCCTTATTCAAATACGGGACAAACCAGAGATGTAAGTCAGGGGTGTAGGGGTGGGATGAGGTGGTTATTCATCGAAAGAATTGTTTGTGGCACAGCGTAACCGAACAGTAACCAAATTTGATTGGTTATTCACAGGAGAGCCATATCGCGGTTTGGTTTTTTGGTATGCTGAAAGCTTAGGACGCCTGGTCACTGAAAGTAAATCAAACCCGTGCTTTCGACAGTCTTAACCGATCAAGAGGCACTGTAACAGACATCAGCACACACAGTGGGCCCCCAGCACAGCACACACAGTGGGCCCCCAGCACAGCACACACAGTGGGCCCCCAGCACAGCACACACAGTGGGTCCCCAGCACAGCACACACAGTGGATCCCCAGCACAGCACACACAGTGGGCCCCCGGCACAGCACACACAGTGGGCCCCCAGCACAGCACACACAGTGGGTCCCCAGCACAGCACACACAGTGGGCCCCCGGCACAGCACACACAGTGGGCCCCCGGTACAGAACACACAGTGGGTCCCCAGCACAGCACACACAGTGGGGCCCCAGCACAGCACACACAGTGGGCCCCCAGCACAGCACACACAGTGGGCCCCCAGCACAGCACACACAGTGGGCCCCCAGCACAGCACACACAGTGGGCCCCCAGCGCAGCACACACAGTGGGTCCCCAGCACAGCACACACAGTGGGTCCCCAGCACAGCACACACAGTGGGTCCCGACGACAGCACACACAGTGGGTCCCCAGGACTCCATCTGGGCCCAACCGCTCTTGGCTGCAGGGGTTCTGTAAGGGCGGGAATTTAGAATGATTCCAAGGGTTCCGACAAACAGGGCCCCTCAAAAATATTAGAACACAGGTGAGATCTTTTCACGGGGCCCAGAATCCCTGGTGGCGCCCCAGCTTGGCTGAAACAGGTATGTGCCTTTTAATACAGGGCTGCCGGAATCCCTAAGCTGACATTCAATTCAGTTCAGTTGAATTCAATTCAATTTGGTCCAGTTCAGTTCAGTTCAGTTCAGTTCAACTCAACTCAACTCAACTCAACTCAACTCAGTTCCACTCAATTCTACCCAATTATATTTAGTAGGGATCAGATTTATTTTTGTGGCTCTTATTTAGAGGCACAGTCACAAAGACGCATTACAGGGGGAATAAACCGAACCCTGAAAACTCAGCAGTGGGAAGAGAAATGCTGAAACGGTGGTGAGAAAAAACCCCCCGATGGGAAGAAATCTGGGGAGAAACCCGGCTACAGAGGGGGAGCCCCTCCTCCGCTGGCCGGCCTGGTGTAAGAATTAAGATTGGCAACAGAAACTGGTACTGCCAATAGAAATGTAATGCGGGCTCTATCCGAGCAGGGCTGAGCAGGTCACAGTCTGAGGCATTAAACTGGACATGGAAGTCACACTGCAAAGGATTATGGGAAGTCTCGGGAGTGCCATCTGAGGCAGTGTGTGTCCAGTGTGACGGGCTAGCAGTAAGGGCTAGCGGTAACGGGCTAGCGGTAAGGGCTAGCGGTAAGGGCTAGCGGTAAGGGCTAGCAGTAAGGGCTAGCGGTAAGGGCTAGCGGTAAGGGCTAGCGGTAAGGGCTAGCAGTAAGGGCTAGCGGTAAGGGCTAGCGGTAACGGGCTAGCGGTAAGGGCTAGCGGTAACGGGCTAGCAGTAAGGGCTAGCGGTAAGGGCTAGCGGTAACGGGCTAGCGGTAAGGGCTAGCGGTAACGGGCTAGCGGTAACGGGCTAGCGGTAACGGGGTAGCGGTAAGGGCTAGCGGTAAGGGCTAGCAGTAAGGGCGTACCCCTTCACGCAGAAATCTGCGAATGAACACAACCGCTCACTGTCACGACACCCCTCCTGCCCATCGAAAATATACCCCCTCACCCACCCCCCCCCCCCCCCCCCCCCCAAAGGGAACAGCAGGGGCTGGCGAACACGTGCTCTTTCCAATACACAATTCTGCTGTGGCAGCGGTGAATGGTTTCCACGGTAACGTGCTCTCGAAGAGCGCATTATGGTCTGATGTTCGTAATTTAGCTGCAAGCTGCCGTCGAATGAACTGAATCCCACAAGCACACACACACACACACACACACACCCACTTTAAGAACACTCTCTCCCTCTTTCTCCCTCTCCTCTCTCTCTCTCTCCCTCTCTCTTTTGCTCTCTTTCTCTCTCATACCATCTGAGCAGGAGTGCCTGCAGGTCTTAGGTTCTTGTTACACAAAGCAATTTCCACGAAACTTTCATTGCTTGCAACTAAATCGTTCTGGGATTGCTTTGTGTAACATCACTGCAATTTAGTTGCAACCAGTTCCGAGCAGCTGAACTTCATGCAACCGATTTCATGCAACAGCCAATCAGGCTACAGGTGCAGAACCGATTGAGGAATAGACCAGGCTAGAGGTACAGAACAGGGTGAGGTATAGACCAGGCTACAGGTGCAGAACATTGAGGTGACCAGGAGGTGCAGAACAGGGTGAGGTATAGACCAGGCTACAGGTGCAGAACAGGGTGAGGTATAGACCAGGCTACAGGTGCAGAACAGGGTGAGGTATAGATCAGGCTACAGGTGCAGAACAGGGTGAGGTATAGACCAGGCTACAGGTGCAGAACAGGGTGAGGTATAGATCAGGCTACAGGTGTGGAACAGGCTAGAGTTATAAAAAGTCTATTTTGGAAAAGGTGGTGGACATTTTTACAGCTCATCATCTTCTTGTTTTTTTTTCTTGTAAGATTCCCGGCTCCATTAAGTGCCCATCTTGTTACCTAGCAACAGCATTACATAAAAAATATAAATACAGCACTCATGGTGAATGAAATGAAAGAGCAGAAATTCTACAGTATGAATGAATGGGTGGATGAAGAGTTCCAGGGAGAGAGAGAGTGAGAGAGAGAGAGAGAGAGAGAGAGAGAGAGAGAGAGAGAGAGAGAGAGAGAGGGGGGAGAGAGATAGAGAGAGAGAGAGTGAGAAAGTGGCAGAGAAAGATAGAGAGAGAGGCAAGAGAGAGAAAGAGACAGAGGGAGGATGTGGTATTGGGTTGTTTCTCCTCCTGGAATGACACACTCCTGGGATTCCACAGAGTGTACTCTTATACTCTCACACACATACACACACACACACACACACAAGCAGGTACATGCACATACAAACGTAGGCAAACATAAGTTTCTGTAGATGTGAGGCTCTTGTACAGAGCAGTATGTTTCTGTAGATGTGACTCTTGTACAGAGCAGTATGTTTCTGTAGATGTAAGGCTCTCATACAGAGCAGTATGTTTTTGCAGGTGACACTCTCGCACAAAGCAGTATGTTTCTGTAGATGTGACTCTTGTACAGAGCGGTATGTTTCTGTAGATGTGACTCTTGTACAGAGTAGTATGTTTCTGTAGATGTGACTCTTGTACAGAGCAGTATGTTTCTGCAGATGTGAGGCTCTTGTGCAGAGCAGTATGTTTCTGTAGATGTGACTCTTGTACAGAGCAGTATGTTTCTGTATATGTGACTCTTGTACACAGCAGTATGTTTCTGCAGATGTGAGGCTCTTGTGCAGAGCAGTATGTTTCTGTAGATGTGACTCTTGTACAGAGCATTATGTTTCTGTAGATGTGACTCTTGTACAGAGCAGTATGTTTCTGCAGATGTGAGGCTCTTGTACAGAGAAGTATGTTTCTGCAGATGTGAGGCTCTTGTACAGAGAGGTATGTTTCTGTAGATGTGACTCTTGTACAGAGCAGTATGTTTCTGTAGATGTGACTCTCGCGCAGAGCAGTATGTTCCTGTAGATGTGACTCTTGTACAGAGAAGTATGTTTCTGTAGATGTGAGGCTCTTGTACAGAGAGGTATGTTTCTGTAGATGTGACTCTTGTACAGAGCAGTATGTTTCTGTAGATGTGACTCTCGCGCAGAGCAGTATGTTCCTGTAGATGTGACTCTTGTACAGAGCAGTATGTTCCTGTAGATGTGACTCTTGTACAGAGCAGTATGTTTCTGTAGATGTGACTCTCGCACAGAGCAGTATGTTTCTGTAGATGTGACTCTTGTACAGAGAAGTATGTTTCTGTAGCTGTGACTCTTGTACAGAGCAGTATGTTCCTGTAGATGTGAGGCTCTTGTACAGAGAAGTATGTTTCTGTAGATGTGACTCTCGCACAAAGCAGTATGTTCCTGTAGATGTGACTCTTGTACAGAGCAGTATGTTCCTGTAGATGTGACTCTCGCACAGAGCAGTATGTTCCTGTAGATGTGACTCTCGCACAGAGCAGTATGTTCCTGTAGATGTGACTCTTGTACAGAGAAGTATGTTCCTGTAGATGTGACTCTTGTACAGAGCAGTATGTTTCTGTAGATGTGACTCTTGTACAGAGCAGTATGTTTCTGTAGATGTGACTCTTGTACAGAGCAGTATGTGCCTGTAGATGTGACTCTTGTACAGAGCAGTATGTTCCTGTAGATGTGACTCTTGTACAGAGCAGTATGTTCCTGTAGATGTGACTCTTGTACAGAGCAGTATGTTCCTGTAGGTGTGACTCTTGTACAGAGCAGTATGTTCCTGTAGATGTGACTCTTGTACAGAGCAGTATGTTTCTGCAGGTAATGTGACTTTCTCAGCAATGAGCCGGCCGCCCGGGGGACTCAGCCTAGATTCTCCCACCATTAAACTCAGAAAAAAAGGGCATTATGGGAAATTCCTCCTATTTTTAAAAGTCCCAAAAAAAAAACGTATTTTATTTTTAAACAATGGTGTCTGTGTTCTGAACCACATGAAGCCACGCAGAACACCCGATCCTTCACAGATGCATTTAAACGGAAGAGACGGGAAGAGGCTCCTGCTCAAGGACCTCAGCATGCAGAAACAACGGCCTGCGTTTCCCTGCCTCTCACGCGCACAACATCGCTAAACACCGCTAGTGCGAAACTAGCGACCTGCCTGAGACGCTCCTGCCCTGCTCCTGCCCCTGCCCCTGCCCCTGCCCCTGCCCCTGCCCCTGCTCCTGCCCCTGCCCTGCCCCTGCCCTGCTCCTGCCCCTGCTTCTGCCCCTGCCCCTGCTCCTGCCCCTGCTCCTGCTCCTGCCCCTGCCCCTGCCCCTGCTCCTGCCCCTGCCCTGCCCCTTCCCCTGCCCTGCGGCAACAGCAGAACGGAACGTTCCAGGAAATGGCGTCGGAATGACCAACATTCCGAACACGACGAACCAGCTACGGATTTGGCCATTACTAATCACTGCACATTCGTCACTGAATGTGTCCTCTACGCCACCTCAAACTGGTCTGAATGTGACCTCAAACGGCCTCAAACTGGTCTCAAACTGGTCTCAAACTGGCCTTCAAACTGGTCTCAAACTGGCCTCAAACTGGCCCCAAACTGGTCCCAAACTGACCTCAAACTGGCCCCAAACTGGTCTCAAACTGACCTCAAACTGACCCCAAACTGGTCTCAAACTGGCCTCAAACTGACCTCAAACTGGTCTCACACTGGCGTTCAGGGCCTCAATAAGGGCAGATAGGCCCTTCAGATCAAACCCTTCATTGGGCGAGCACTGCAGGACTGAATGGCCTGTTCTCGTCATTATGTTTTGCTGTTCTGTTATGTCATTTCTGCAGCTACATGATAAAACACTGAACACTGTGAAAGCATGTGTACACTCTGCAGCACCAGCCAGGCTCCACTGTGGCCCTCCTCTCTGCCACCCTCTCCTTTCTGTCTTATTAGAATTAATATCAAGGCTGAAGTATGAAGACAGGCCGGGCAGGAGGTCCCAAGGGAGAGTAATGAATGAGTTTGAGCACCTCCTCACTGAAGGAGAGTAATGAATATGTTTCAGCACCTACTCACTGAGGGAGAGTAATGAATTAGTTTGAGCACCTCCTCACTGAAAGAGAGTAATGAATGAGTTTGAGCACCTCCTCACTGAGGGAGAGTAATGAATGAGTTTGAGCACCTCCTCACTGAGGGAGAGTAATGAATGAGTTTGAGCACCTCCTCACTGAGGGAGAGTAATGAATGAGTTTGAGCACCTCCTCACTGAGGGAGAGTAATGAATGAGTTTGAGCACCTCCTCACTGAAGGAGAGTAATGAATGAGTTTGAGCACCTCCTCACTGAGGGGGAGTAATGAATGAGTTTGAGCACCTCCTCACTGAAGGAGAGTAATGAATGAGTTTGAGCACCTCCTCACTGAAGGAGAGTAATGAATGAGTTTGAGCACCTCCTCACTGAGGGGGAGTAATGAATGAGTTTGAGCACCTCCTCACTGAAGGAGCCATAGACTGACCGCACACTGACCACAGACTGACTGACTGACTGAGCACTGATTTAGAGTGTGAGCACAGAAGGTATGGGCAGTCTGGAAGGGGCCTATATGGTTTACTGGACATAAGGTCTGCCAGTGACTCAGTGCCTCTGATGTCTAAATGACCACAAACTGTTTCCACATAAACCAGAGAATGTGTATGCAGGGGCATCACACACACACACACACACACACATACACACTCACACACACACACACACACACACACACTACACACACACACACACACACACACACATACACACTCACACACTCACCTACACACACACACACACACACACACACACAGTGCAGCCATGTTGTGGAGCAGCCCCCATCCCCCAGTCTGTGCTTCTCACTCCCAGTCCCAGTGTGGCTGTTCAAAATTCCCCGCAGCTGGACCGTCTAACCTTGAGCCCAGTCTCAGAGATCTGTCCTGCAGTCTTTTCTGCTAAGAGTGGAGAGCCTGAGGGAAGAGACAGAAGGAAGAGGACAGTTTCCCTTCTGTAGAGTAAACCCCCATCAGCTGTTACCGCATTCACCCTAAAAGCAGTCCCTACATGTCCACACAGCGTGAATCCTTTTCAGCAGTTACCGCATTCACCCTAAAAGCAGCCCCTACATGTCCACACAGCGTGAATCCTTTTCAGCAGTTACCGCATTCACCCTAAAAGCAGCCCCTACATGTCCACACAGCGTGAATCCTTTTCAGCAGTTACCGCATTCACCCTAAAAGCAGCCCCTACATGTCCACACAGCGTGTTATGTCCTTCTGCATTCAGTGGGGGGGGGGGCGCTGGTCTGCACAGGTGCAAGTAACCCAGGGAATTGAACTTGCAACCCTCGGGTTACTAGCCCAGTTCTACACCTCATGCCTGCATGCGCCTTTTAGAATAAGCAGAGACCAGCAGACCCATGTCAGTCATGTGACAGCGAGCATGACACTGTTTAGACACACCCCCCATTTGAGACAGGCCCCTCCTCTCAGTCAGGTGCAGATTGGGGCCGTGTCCAAAACAGCCTCCTAACTATTGTGTTCTCAAAGTATGCACTGTCTGCTACGCATACTGCCTACTGTTTAGCGTGTATTATTTAATATGCTATGGGCAGTGTCTGGAAAATGTCCTCCACACTATTTTCCAGTGGTACCGCGAAAGTGTCATAAGAAGTCCTGTCCTTGTTGTAAAAAGGTCAGGCCTCTTCATCCCTGATTTATGGAACCCCTCCCCCTCTTCTTCTCTGTGGGACCTCCTAAAAAGTATGATTTCCTTCCTGAAAAGTGTGCTTCTGAACACACTCAGCAAAACCCCAGAAATAAGCATATCATCCGGGGATTTTAAGTACACCACATTTAGATGAAATTACTACATACTCAACAGCGGGCAACTAAGCTGCTCCATGGCTTGGGGCTCAATATCTCTACAAGGGAAAGAGCAAAAGAGGCGTGGCCATGGACATCAGCGGAGGTCAACACGGAACTGAAGTTCTGTACCAGAGATGTGTGTGTTATTTCTCGTAAAATAAAAATTTTACGGAATATTTTTAAGAGAGAGAGAGACACTGCACATCTTTCAATGAGTTCTTTGTGAATTTCTAGGATAAAAACATTTTCAAGGAATTTAAAGAGATAAAAAATAAAATGTCAAGATGTCCTGTTGTACTAAAACAGCAAACTGAAGCCTATCCACAGGGATTATCCAACGATCAACCGACAGGGCCATTCATCTTCTGGAATGGCCTACTTTCTTCCAAGCTCACAAACACATTTTCTCTTACTTTAAAGCGAAGGGTGCATTTTAAGTATTGTTATCTGTGACATCATATCAGTGATAAACTATGAAACCTAGCCCTCTGTCCCGGAGTCAGTGGCCTGACTGACTCTTTCCCAGGCTATAATGAAGCACACTGTTGCAGACCTACACTGCAACACTGCATTGCACTGGAAAACTACAGTGGAACACTGCATTGGAACACTGCACTGGAGCAGAACACTGGAACACTGCAGCAGAACATTTCACAGGAACACTGGAACAGAATATTCCACTGGAGCAGTGCACGGTAGCAGCATAACACTGGAAATATTTTTACATACTTGTCCTGTGTTGAGATTGCAAGAGGAAAACTAGAATTTTAAAAAAATACATTTAATTTACTGAGGAGTTTAGGGTCAATTCAGGTTAACTTAAAGTAATGGTTTACAGGAAGAAATTCAGCCTAATAACATATTTCATACTTTTGAATGAGGATCACTAAGATCTGAATGAACTCATTGACCCAGACTGGACCTGTTACTTCATAAGGTAGTAAATATGAGTCAGAGGACCACTGCAGATCAGCAAAATTATAAACCCACATGACCCTCTGCATCCACATAACTACACCCACCATATTAAACCCTGCATCCACCACACATAACTACACCCACCATATTAAAAACTGCATCCACCACACATAACTACACCCACCATATCAAAACTGCATCCACCACACATAACTACACCCACCATATCAAAACTGCATCCACCACACATAACTACACCCACCATATCAAAACTGCATCCACCACATTACTACACCCACCATATCAAAACTGCATCCACCACACATAACTACACCCACCATATCAAAAACTGCATCCACCACATAACTACACCCACCATATTAGTCACTGCATCCACCACATAACTACACCCACCATATTAGTCACTGCATCCACCACATAACTACACCCACCATATTAAAAACTGCATCCACCACATAACTACACCCACCATATATTAAAAACTGCATCCACCACACATAACTACACCCACCACATCAAAAACTGCATCCACCACATAACTACACCTGCCATATTAATCACTGCATCCACCACACATAACTACACCCACCATATCAAAACTGCATCCACCACACATAACTACACCCGCCATATCAAGCACAGTGTACATGCAAGTGTTTCACATGTTGACATAATATTTCTGTTCCATATTTGTCACTATGCACTAATGCTTTAATAAAGGAGGGGGCCACAGTAGGTGCATTTGTCATTAAGTGTGTCATGGTTTCAGAAATATTGGGAAGCAGTGAACTGGACTGTCCCAGACTGTGTTACTTTCGTGGAGAATCTGCATTCAGACTCCAGACCCTGCTTTTTGCTGTGTTACCAGAAGCTGTTTTTCTGGCAAATTGAGGTATTGATAAAAACACATAAAACACAACCTCCCCAGTAATATGTCCCTGTAACAGGCTATATGACTTGTGCACAGGTGTCACTCAAAATGGAAAAATAAAAATTTTAAAACAGCACTATGCTGATCAACTCAGAGGAAAAGAACCAATGAGGACAGCTGTAATGACTTGTCCTATCAGATAGCCCGTGAAGTTTAACCAATAAGGACTCACCTTAACCTTCAATTGGAAGGTTTGGGGTTAAAGGGGGACATCCTTTCTCAGACTGTTATCACCAACGGCTAATGCTAGCTGGTCGCAATGGAAAGGGTCAGAACACCTGCTCAAAGAGCCAACGTGTGAAAATGCATCGACGTTATTCGATCATGCCGAACAGACGCCATGTCTACTGTAATCTTAGCGGACTGGTGTACTTGGTGCTGTCAGCACCGCTAATTGCCGCGCTCACAGCGTTCTGCTTTAATGAGATGAACGGTGATAAATTCGACAGAAGTCCAGATGTCGCGTGCGTTTGCGACGACAGCACCAGCTGAGCCTTGCAGCCGGGTTCTCTCGCTCTCTCTCTCTCTCTCTCCAGCGTGTTGGATGGACCATCACACGGGCCCGACAGGCGAAATGCCGAGTCGTGGGAAGAGAGAGAGAGAGAGAGAGAGAGAGAGAGAGAGAGAGCCCCTAAAACATTCGTCTCTGTTCCCATCGTAGCCTAATTTGTGGTCATTAGTGTGCCATATATGTGAAATGATTTGCGGTACAGACCTGGTGATTAGTGTCTACTAAAATGCGCCAACAGGACAGATACGTGTCTTTAGTGGGACTATAATTGACCTCAGACAGCTGTGGGTGGAAATGGAAACAGACATGATGATAGACCGAGAGGAAGGCCTCTTTCCCAGAACCACTGACACGGTAGAGCCTTCACTTAAATTTTCACGCGCATACGATATTACATTACAATAAATGACGTGGGTTCTTCCCGGCGTCTCCCGCCAGCGATGAGACGAAATCTTGACCGCAAACCGCAGGTGTGGGCTACTTACGTTGAATTGTTGAATGATTATCCATCGATGGTTCGCGAGCGCCAATCAATCAGAATCCAACTGTAATTCCAAACCGAGCCGTTAGTCTTGAGACAAATTCAAGGACCATCGTGCAGTTGCCTGCGCATAATAGGAGTCTCTTTCAAGAGCAATGCTCTCCCGCTGTCCGAATACGGAGCGATCCCCATAGAGTCGCAGTGACAGAAGCGCTTCCCGTCAGTCGCCAATGATCACGACAAGCATATGATTCAATCAAATATCACTCCAAACCCCGCGGGGAGGGTGCACGTCTCGAACGCTTTATCTTGTATTCCGTAGTAGGAGAGCGAGAGGGGATGGAGCGTGCCTTTGCCGAGCATCGCAGATATACCTTTCCCCTCGGTGGTCCGTGGCAGAGAGAGGTGCCAAGGACGTTAACCATTGGCTTCCCTACCCACGGATACGATGACCGCCTCTCTCCCCCTGCCTTCGGTACGGTTCAGAAGATGGGAGAGACGGAGGGATGGAGACAGATGATGGAACGCCAGAAGAGGAGTGGTTTACGCGTGAGGTTTATGCGTGCGCGTGTGAGGAAGGCGAAGAAAAGCTCGCGGATCCCTCGCTATTCCCCTCCTTCCGTTGCCTTTTACCTCATCACGCCGCGATCTGCCGAAACGCGGCTGCACGCGATGCAGAGGCAGAAAGCTGCGCTGTTCGGCATGCACGGGAGGGCGGCAGGCTCGCGGTTTAAATCATCCCTCATTCTCAGTGCGTGCACCAGTGCTTCTGGAGCACGGCGAAGCGCATGACGTGACTTGTGTGCTTGTGTGGCAGGTGCACGGGAGACGACAGCACATTTTCTCCGCCCCAGATAGCTCGGGGAAAACACCGCGACGCTCCCCGGGCGACAGCTAAAAAAGCTGGCCTTTAAATCACGTAGCGGGAGGGGTTATCATGAAAGCGATTTCTCTGAAGATTCAAGGGTCGGAACAACAGGTTACTCCTGAATTACCCCTCGCTGCACAGTTCACCGTATATTCAACGTGCGCTGTTCGCTGATAGAGAATGGAAGATTTATGTGAAAATATCATTTGCAAGGCCACGGTCTTCTGTGTAAATCCCTTTTAACTAAAATAATTGTGGAGGGTATCTCAGCGTAATGTAAACGTTGACCAATTTCGTCAGAGTTCTTAGCATTGGCTAAGAAAGAAATCAGGATAATTGAACACACGGGGAAGGGCCAATTGGAATTTAACTATGGAAAATATGTAACAATCAGGATCAAAATATGTAATCAGAAATATGTAATAAAAATGTAATGCAATAAAACGAATCAATGTGAGTTTTCATCCCCTGTACCTCAAAGCATCGCGGACTAGCCACTTCCGCCAGAAATAAGGGTCAGTATGAAAGCGAGCTGAGAGCGTTCAGTGAGTCGCCAGGCCTTTGAAATATGTGTGTCACGCGTTGCTGAAAAGATGCACCGTTGCCTAGGAGGTGCTCTGTCAGCCGGGAAGCATGTACAACCCGCGCGCCGACCGTACCGAGCAGTTGCAGGGCGCTTACATCATTCATCGCGTGGACATAATCTTGCATCGGGAAATGTCTAAGCTGGTTTCCCCCTTCTTCACAAAGAACACCGATCGCAGCAGCGCGCAGTTAAAGTGCTTTCGGCGCCACTGCTTTCAGACGCGATGCGACAGACACCATCTCCCGCCACAGTAGTATCTCCAGTCTCCTGGAAAGCAGGTAGCCGGCAGAAAATGTCATGATGTGTGTAGGGGGTGTCACGTGCAGGAGTGTAGTACTGCCAGTATTGGCTATTGGTATCTGCGTTAGCATTTAGGTATTTTGCTCTAATCAGGAGTGACTAAAATCACGCGCATAAAGGTTTAGGAAAAGGACAGAAACTATGCCAAGAAGCCATCAGTGTCACAACATACAGCTTAACAGTGGGTGCCATAGTAGGTGCAAGAGGGAGACTGAGAATGCAGCACTTTAAGTAGCAGACGGATTTGAAGATGTAGCTTTAGCATGGGTTGAGCTACTACCGCCCCACTATAACCCTACTGCTGCACTACAACGGCTCTGTTAGCATCCTGCTTATTGTACAATCTGTAGTAACATCATAATGGTCCATAAGGCTGTTAGCATCCTGCTTATTGTACAATCTGTAGTAACATCATAATGGTCCATAAGCCTGTTAGCATCCTGCTTATTGTACAATCTGTAGTAACATCATAATGGCCTGTAAGGCTGTGCGACGGATGGGCCCCATGGTTTGGTCTCCAGTCCAGACAGTCTGGGTTGTTTGGTCAGCGGGGATTACAGAGGCTCACTGCTCACTCACCTACCTGTGTTATGAGAGCACCTAGCTGTGTTATGAGAGCACCTACCTGTATTATGAGAGCACCTACCTGTATTTTGAGAGCACCTACCTGCGTTATGAAAGTACTTACCTGCGTGCGCTATGCTGGACCGTAGCGGTTATGAGAGTACTTACCTGCGTGCGCTATGCTGGACCGTAGCGGTTATGAGAGTACTTACCTGCGTGCGCTATGCTGGACCGTAGCGGTTATGAGAGTACTTACCTGCATGTGCTCTGCTGGACCGTAGTGGTTATGAGAGTACTTACCTGCGTGTGCTCTGCTGGACCGTAGTGGTTATGAGAATACTTACCTGCGTGCGCTCTGCTGGACCATAGTGGTTATGAGAGTACTTACCTGCGTGTGCTCTGCTGGACCGTAGTGGTTCTGAGAGTACTTACCTGTGTGCGCTCTGCTGGACCGTAGTGGTTATGAGAGTACTTACCTGTGTGCGCTATGCTGGACCGTAGCGGTTATGAGAGTGCTTACCTGTGTGCGCTCTGCTGGACCGTAGTGGTTATGAGAGTACTTACCTGTGTGCGCTCTGCTGGACCGTAGCGGTTATGAGAGTACTTACCTGTGTGCGCTCTTCTGGACCGTAGCGGTTATGAGAGTACTTACCTGTGTGCGCTCTGCTGGACCGTAGCGGTTATGAGAATACTTACCTGTGTGCGCTCTGCTGGACCGTAGCGGTTATGAGAGTACTTACCTGTGTGCGCTCTGCCGGACCGTAGCGGTTATGAGAGTACTTACCTGTGTGCGCTCTGCTGGACCGTAGCGGTTATGAGAGTACTTACCTGTGTGCGCTCTGCTGGACCATGGCGGTTATGAGAGTACTTACCTGTGTGCGCTCTGCTGGACCTTAGCGGTTATGAGAGTACTTACCTGTGTGCGCTCTGCTGGACCGTGGCGGTTTTGGCGGTGAGTGCTGGCGATGAACATGCTGGGCTGAGGCGCTGTGTGGTGAGGTTACGCTCTTTTGTTCCCACTGTAGCCTCATTGCGTGTCTAAGGGAAATAAAATGAAGCACGTGAACCGGCAGCAAGAACTGGCACGCAGCTGGACAACATATACTCACCATTCGTTTGAAAGATTTGAAATAAACCAGTCATTACAGTGGGTAGCTAGAGGTTACAAACAGAACCAGCAACTATGGATGAGATGCTCATGGTGGAAATTCAACAGCTTGATTTACCTGACAATCCCCAGGCAGTTATGAGTGTTTCCACTTGTGTGTTTCTGGGAAAGTGTGCAGCAATTCCAGTTTCAGATGTAGGCCACTGCCTATGTGTGTGTCCATCTGTGTGTTCCTGCTCACAATTCCTCTGTATACTTCAGTTTCACAACAGCATCGAAGATGGCCGACATTCTCAGGACACTCAGGACACCAACATTCTCATCCTGCATTCTGGAACACTCAGGACACCAACATTCTCATCCAGCATTCTGGAACACTCAGGACACCAACATTCTCATCCTGCATTCTGGAACACTCAGGACACCAACATTCTCATCCTACAGTCTCCCAATGCTGAGCTTTTGTAATGCATACCCCTGATCAATTTTAACATTATTAATCATTTATTTGAACATTGAATAAACATGTCTCTCATTTCAGTCTGGGCTAATTTGCAGCACCTGTCCCTAGATGGGTTTCTGTGACATTGCAGTGAATAAATAATCCCTGCTCATCAGCCTGTGTGGCACGGCTTGGTTCTTACATCACAGGCATTTGTAGGTGGTCTGAAATGCCACTCAAAACCGACAGAGGCTCACAGCTTAATAGCCCACTGGCTCTTAGCCAATCAGGGAGCAAGGGGGAGGAGCTAGGCCCAGCACATGCACCTGCAGCTGTGAGCTCTAAACGCTCTCACACCCACCTGTCTGACTCACCGTTTACCCCAAAGGCTGCAGGAGAAGGTCCCATGGACTGGGTGATTTTAGAAATACACTCTACAGTATTACTGCCTGTTTGGATACGCTCTACAGTATTACTGCCTGTTTGGATACACTCCACAGTATTACTGGCTGTTTGGATACGCTCCACAGTATTACTGCCTGTTTGGATACACTCCACAGTATTACTGGCTGTTTGGATACGCTCCACAGTAGTACTGCCTGTTTGGATACGCTCTACAGTATTACTGCCTGTTTGGATACGCTCCACAGTATTACTGCCTGTTTGGATACGCTCCACAGTATTACTGCCTGTTTGGATACACTCCACAGTATTACTGCCTGTTTGGATACGCTCTACAGTATTACTGCCTGTTTGGATACGCTCCACAGTATTACTGCCTGTTTGGATACGCTCCACAGTATTACTGCCTGTTTGGATACACTCCACAGTATTACTGGCTGTTTGGATACGCTCTACAGTACTTCTGCCTGTTTGGATACGCTCTGCAGTATTACTGCTTGTTTGAATACACTTCACAGTATTACTGCCTGTTTGGATACGCTCTACAGTATTAGTGCCTGTTTGAATACACTTCACAGTATTACTGCCACAGTATGAAGAATCTCAGCGAGAGGGATACCACTGAGGAAGAGCCTGGAGGATTGGCAGACTGGGGTTAAACTGAGGTCAAGCCTGTCAAGGTCAAATTGAGGTCAGACAGAGGTCATTGCTGTTCAGTGCAAACTGAGGTCAGAACCTTTGTGCATTAATTTGCTGATATGGATGATAGGCTGTTGTAAGTGTAAAATGTGACTGTAGCTTTTTTGCGGTCGCATTGGTGAGAAATGAAGATCTATAATAAACTGTCCTGGAACAGCCCCTGCATTCACCTGCAGGTTCCAGGACGAAAACAAAGGTTTCCTCTGCACCTGTCCTGGAGCCATTAATCTACCTGTGTGCAGTGTTGCCATGGAGACCTGTGAGGTTACTGTACCTGTGTGCAGCATTGCCATAAAGACAGGTGAAGTTACTGTACCTGTGTGCAGTGTTGCCATAGAGACCGGTGATGTTACTGTACCTATGTGCAGCATTGCCATAGAGACAGGTGAGGTTACTGTACCTGTGTGCAGTGTTCCCATAGAGACAGGTGAGGTTACTGTACCTGTGTGCAGTGTTGCCATGGAGACCGATGAGGTCACTGTACCTGTGTGCAGTGTTGCCACGGAGACCGGAGAGGTCACTGTGCCTGTGTGCAGTGTTGCCATGGAGACCGATGAGGTTACTGTACCTGCGTGCAGTGTTGCCATGGAGACCGGTGAGGTTACTGTACCTGCGTGCAGTGTTGCCATGGAGACCGGTGAGGTTACTGTACCTGCGTGCAGTGTTGCCATGGAGACTGATGAGGTCACTGTACCTGTGTGCAGTGTTGCCATGGAGACCGGTGAGGTCACTGTACCTGCGTGCAGTGTTGCCATGGAGACCGATGCGGTCCCTGTACCTGTGGGCAGCAATCCTGCGCTCTGTGTGATACCAGAATGTGGAACAGGCCCAGGACCCACTTAAATCTGATTGGCCTTCACAGGACAGTATCCTCCAATCGTCTCCTGCCGCAGCTTAAACCAGGTCAGTGTGGGGGGCCAGGACAACCCCCCCCCCCCCCCCCCAGAAAAAACACTCCATCTCCCAACTGAAACGAACTGGACAGGAGCCCAGCTTTTCTTACCCAGCACAAATTGGGCACCTCCAGAATGTATGTATATATATTGTATATATATATGCTTTTTTGAGGGGGGAGGGCAGGCAAACAACAAGAGGCCCTATCCCAATTAAAGTAGCTGATCACCCCTCACCTGGTTATTTGGTTCCAAGTTGGCTGGTGATTTTAAGCTGAAGAGAAAAACCAATTGACTCTCTCTAGGACCAGGGGTCAAGGACCACTGCATGGAAGGGTGCATGTTCAGCCTGCCTTTGACCTTTAACCTCTGACCTCTTTCTGAAGTCCAACCCCCCCTACCTCCCTGCAGCACAGGGAAAAGCAGGGCTGTGTACATCAGGCACTTGGGGGCAAAAGGGGCTGGTATCAGTCATTTTCTTTCTATATCTATTTACAATTATCCTTCCTTTTCTATCTTAATTTCCCGTGGTCCTCATCTTTCTGTATGTTTCCCAGAATCCTCCACTCTCACTCAGTTTCCCCATAAAACCTGCCTGTGATCAGATTCTAATGACTCATGAGTTTGTTATGGTGACCAAATATGGGGGAAAAGTGTTTAAACCGTAGTAATCCATTAGTCTAATTTACACATTCTTCAGACTTAGCTGAGGATCAGAGCACCAACACTCAGCTGACGGGACTGGATACATCTTAAATTCTTGACGGCCATTTGGTGGTTATAGCACCCTCTGTTGGCCTCACAGAGAATTACTGCATCATCGGTTCTTATCCTGCGCACAGACGCTCATCTCTGTTCTCAACACTAGATGTCGCTGTGTGGTGTCAGACGGCCACAGAATTCTCCGTCCGCTTTGATCTCGTTTGATGTCCCACCCCTCACTGCGGACTCACTCTATGCTCTTGGGTGGCACAGGTGAGACTCCCCACCTGCCCACCTGCTACCTGCAGTACTCCTTCTGTTCCGACTGGAATCGTTTATTGCCTCTATTTTGACAACACATGATGCACTGACCAAAGACATGTGTATTTATTTCTAAACCCAGATGTGTGTGATATTTGTGTGAGAACAACGTTAAAATTACAGCAGCGGTATGGAAAGTCACTTTGCAGGAACGCAGCATGTCACATTCTACTCGTATAAATCAACACAACATAGTTTAAAAATAATAATTAATTAGTGCTGTAATAATTTAGATCATAAAAATGATTCCAGAGGACTGTACGGCTGTGGTGTGCTGTGTATACGGCTGTGTGTGTGATGTCTGTTCAACTGTGTGTTTGCTCTGTACGGCTGTGTGTTTGACTGTGTGTACGGCTGTGTTTTCAGTGTGTACGGCTGTGTGTTTTCAGTGTGTACGGCTGTGTTTTCAGTGTGTACAGATGTGTGTTGGCTGTGTGTACGGCTGTGTTTGCTGTGTGTAGGGCTGTGTTTGCTGTGTGTACGGCTGTGTTTGCAGTGTGTAGGGCTGTGTTTGCAGTGTGTACGGCTGTGTTTTCAGTGTGTACGACTGTGTGTTTGCAGTGTGTACGGCTGTGTTTGCTGTGTGTACAACGGCTGTGTGTTTGCAGTGTGTACGGCTGTGTTTGCTGTGTGTACGACTGTGTTTTCTGTGTGTACGGCTGTGTTTTCTGTGTGTACGGCTGTGTTTGCTGTGTGTAGGGCTGTGTTTGCTGTGTGTAGGGCTGTGTTTGCTGTGTGTACGGCTGTGTTTGCAGTGTGTACGGCTGTGTGTTTGCAGTGTGTACGACTGTATGTTGCAGTGTATACGGCTGTGTTTGCAGTGTGTACGGCTGTGTTTGCTGTGTGTATCAGTGTGTACAGACTGTGTGTTTGCTGTGTGTACGGCTGTGTTTGCTGTGTGTAGGGCTGTGTTTGACTGTGTGTACAGATGTGTGTTTGCAGTGTGTACGGCTGTGTTTGCTGTGTGTAGGGCTGTGTATTTTCAGTGTGCACGACTGTGCAGGTCAATGAGAGGTCAATTTAAGCGTGTTAAAGAGTCTTATTATTCAAACACTCTGGCACAAGATTTCCCATGTGATTCCAAGCCGGATCAGACTTTCATTTCAATCGCCTAAATCTCCCAGTTTCTCCCTCAGTCAGTAAACGCTGGTAATGGATCGGATTCAAATTTGAGGTGGAATTTTCTGTGTTGTTTCTTTCCCCCTGGATTTCTCTGTGACGCGTGGTCTAATGGGTAGCTGCGTTCGTTCAGAAAAGATCGGCACTCAGAGTTCCTCATTAAAGATAAGGGGACAGATTGAGATGTTTTGGCAGAATGCCATCGTCAGTGAAATGGCGCTTCTGATGGCAACGTTTTGTAATTACTGAAGCCATTTTGATCTGCGTTGCTTTGCATACATTCGGCGGACATTCTTACTCAGAACGGCCTCGGTGTGCGAGAACATGAGTGCATTCAGCTGAGGCATGAGAGGAGGAGATCTGGCTGATTTACACACGTCTGTTTGCACAAGTAAAAGTGAGAGAAATTCGCATTTAAGGCGATTAACCACGTGAACCATGCTCCAGTCTATCCAGGTCGCTGTGCTTAAGATGAATTGCCAGCAGTGATTTAAGCTGTCTTTAGCGTTATTTAAATGCCACAGCTGGAAGTAGCCAAATAAGCCTCGAGCTTTTCTCCTTGGTAAAATTACGTGACGTGTGGCTTCAGCGGCTGGTTTGCCATTCCCGCAGCTTCGCTCCTGACTGAGGAATTCTCTTCCAGCCAAGACGAGGAGCTCTGAAAGAGGGGCTCATTTTAAACACCATCTGAGCTCTTCTGTCTGCGGCTGTGCTGTAAACTGTGTGTGAGACGGACTGAACTGCGCTTTGCTTTGGATTTAGCGCCTTGGCGCACATCAGCCTGAAAAACGAGCCACGCTTATTGGATAAACGTCGATAAATTGATCAAATGATCAACATTAAAACAGATCTTCTCCGGGTCATGTTGAGGAATATGAAATGCAAATTCGAGAAAACTGATTCTCAAATGTTGGTGCAGGTGTTTTTATTTTTTGTTTCGTTTTGCTCTTCACAGGTCCCGTTGCAGTGGAGCTGAGCGTTCGTGTGGCTGCGGGTAATCCAGGCAGGAATGTGGCGTAGAGTAAAATCCTCCCATGTGCCACAAGAACAAAAGCCGTTGTATTCCTTCTCGGGTCCTCCAGCAGCAGAGCCACTGCAGTCTCTGAACCCGCTGCGCAATATCAAGAGAAGAAGAGAAACAAGGCAGCAGTTTGGGCTGAAAGAGAACCACACACGGGTTACACTGAAAACGCTGGAACGCTTGGGACAGTCTTCTGTTAAAATTGCTTTAAGCGCGTTTGAGGCACCTTTTGGTGTGCGGAGCCTTCTTGTTCCTTTGACTCATTACTTCATTTGGCAGTTACGCACCCAGTTTAAGTCCGAGCGCAGAATTTCTAACCCGTTGGACCGTTTTTCGAAGACTGGTTCTGGTTTGATTGATCAGCCGGCCTGTGGTCCCGAAGGCTGACGCAGGTTCGATTGATCAGCCGGCCTGTTGTCCCGAAGGCTGACGCAGGTTCGATCCGCGCCGTCGACGCCTCACGTTTCTGCGAAGAACGAGAGAGCTGCTTCCTCACCACACAGGGCACGTTGGTTGAAAAACGTTACGATTTCCGAGGAGCGCGTCGTGTACTGCTTCCATCGGGATTCTCAGAAAGTCACCAGAACGAGGCTGCCTCCCTGTGAGCTGGCTCTCTCCAGACTTCAGCAAACAGTAGCACTGTTGTCCGAGCCTGCGGTAGCGTAAACACGCAGGTGGATTACGAGCCTGCTGTAGCGTAAACACGCAGGTGGATTACGAGCCTGCTGTAGCGTAAACACGCAGGTGGATTACGAGCCTGCTGTGGGGTGGAGTGCTGGCGTAAAAAGTTGGCGAGACATGTGTAAACGGCGCAGGTGGATTACGAGCCTGCTGGGGTGGGCTAAAGTTGCCGGACATGTGCAACGGCGCAGAACATATCCCAGAATTCCCTCTGTGTTCTCCTGTGACGTCAGGACTTGTCCACTGTTGATCCCGCGAAATGTGGCCCGAGAAGGCCCAGTGCCGAATTTAAACGTGTGCACCGTCGCAATGACACACGTGTGAGTGTGAATTCACAGTGATTTCAGGCACCTGCAGCAGATTAAACTAGTGGAGAGCGCATTGATTTTTAACAAAGGTGCTCTACTCTACACACGTGCAGGGTTTCCTGTATGGCAGGCAGGGGAGGAGGCGTCGGGCTTTAAGTGTGAAATAAGTGGCTTTAGAGGCTGAGAGTAAACCTGCAAACCTCCCAGTCTGAGGCTACAGAGGTGTTGGTGACAACGGAAAGAGTTCAAACAGGATGGCAGTTAAACTATGAGGCTGAAAATAAGTAAGAATCCCACCAGTTATGCTTTAGTTTTGAAAGGCTGGCAAGGAGAAACCTGCCTCTAGATTATTAGAGATTAGAGATTGTGTGAAGATTGTATTAATGGTCTTATGTTGTTGCAAAAGACTTTTGAGCGTGGTGGATCAAAGAAAGGCATTGTGCTGGAGCTTGTCGTTCTGGAGCTCTGTGATTGGTTGGGACGGTGCCGCTGGTCACTAGGGGCGGGGTTTCTTGGGTATAAATTGCTCGGCCCATATGCGATGGGAGCTGAGACTTCCCCATCAGACCTCGAGACTGTCTGCGTGCGCATGCTGCTGTCACCACGACGACACCATGGTTAGCAGGTGAGTGACAATCTGTTCTCCTTTGCCCTCACCTGGTTCTTTAGCATAACCCAGTGCTGAGTCTCACCTGGTTCCTAATATAACCCAGTCTTCATCTCACACAGGTATTATTAGGACTGGGTTTTTGCTCAGCCACTGTCAGTCACACGGCTTGATAAATCTACCTGGACCTAAAATATTAACATCACATATCAACATATTTTTTTTCAAGTTTTATATCTTGCATTTTTCTGAAAAGTTTTACCAATTTCACAAAGCTCATTTTAGAGACGATGGGTTTTAGTGATGTAGTGTCATCACCTTTCACGTTTCATCTAATCCCACCCTCCTGCTCTGTTCTCTGGTGTCTAAATACTGGAGATAATCCCACCCTCCTGCTCTATTCTGTGGTGTTTTACTGGCAGAGTGGAGCATCCTGCCGGTGGCTATAAGAAGATCTTTGAGACTTGTGAGGAGCTGGCAGAGCCAATCCCAGCACAGGTTACAGGTGGGTCCAGTGTCACAGCCAATCCCAGCACAGGTCACAGGTGGGTCCAGCGTAACAGCCAATCCCAGCACAGGTTACAGGTGGGTCCAGTGTCACAGCCAATCCCAGCACAGGTCACAGGTGGGTCCAGTGTCACAGCCAATCCCAGCACAGGTCACAGGTGGCTCCAGCATCACAGCCAATCCCAGCACACCCACAGCGTGAGTGGGATGGGGATGGGGGTGGGGTAGACAGTGAGAGTGGGGTAGGGGTGGGGTAGACAGTAGGAGGGGGATGGGGGTGGGGTAGACAGTAGGAGGGGGATGGGGGTGGGGTAGACAGTAGGAGGGGGGGGTGGGGTAGACACCGTGTTTGGGATGGAGGGTAACGAGGTGCCTGTCCTGTGCACTCAGGCCGGTTGCCTGCGTGGCTGAGGGGAAGCCTCCTTCGGCTGGGCCCCGGGCTGTTCGAGGTGGGGGACGAGCCCTTTTACCACCTGTTCGACGGACAGGCCCTCATGCACAAGTTCGACTTCAAGAACGGACAAGTCACCTATTACCGCAAGTGAGTATCGCAGCACAATTCTGAAATAATCACTCGCAATTTACATTTTCCACTGGACTTCTTTCCCCTCCAAAACGAAACTATTAGTATCAGCATATCAGCACCTCAACCTTGTTTGTCTGATTTGACACCAGAACTTTGAGATCTGTGGTCATAATAGTGTGCTCAGAATGGCTTTGCATGCCGATAATATCACTGATCTGGCGTTCGTCTTAGCTTTTTTAGTCTCAGCTGACGTACTAAATACCCATTTGAATACCGGATTTAATTAACCTCTAACTGCGGTAGTTGAGCACACTGCTGATTTAGCGTAGCTCAGTATGCTGTTAGGTTAGCGTAGCCTAGTTGAGCATGCTGTTGATTGAGTAATGTTCAGCGCATGGCTAGTTTAACACGCTATAGCACACTGCTGATTTAGCGTAGCTCAGTATGCTGTTAGGTTAGCGTAGCCTAGTTGAGCGTGCTGTTGGTTGAGTAATGTTCAGCGCATGGCTAGTTTAACACGCTATAGCACACTGCTGAGTTAGCGTAGCTCAGTATGCTGTTAAGTTAGCGTAGCCTAGTTGAGCGTGCTGTTGGTTGAGTAATGTTCAGCGCATGGCTAGTTTAACACGCTATAGCACACTGCTGAGTTAGCGTAGCTCAGTATGCTGTTAAGTTAGCGTAGCCTAGTTGAGCGTGCTGTTGGTTGAGTAATGTTCAGCGCATGGCTAGTTTAACACGCTATAGCACACTGCTGATTTAGCGTAGCTCAGTATGCTGTTAAGTTAGCGTAGCCTAGTTGAGCGTGCTGTTGGTTGAGTAATGTTCAGCGCATGGCTAGTTTAACATGCTATAGCACACTGCTGATTTAGCGTAGTTCAGTATGCTGTTATGTTAGCATAGCCTAGTTGAGCGTGCTGTTGGCTGAGTAATGTTCAGCGCATGGCTAGTTTAACATGCTATAGCACACTGCTGATTTAGTGTAGCTCAGTATGCTGTTAAGTTAGCGTAGCCTAGTTGAGCGTGCTGTTGGTTGAGTAATGTTCAGCGCGTGGCTAGTTTAACACGCTATAGCACACTGCTGATTTAGCGTAGCTCAGTATGCTGTTATGTTAGCGTAGCCTAGTTGAGCATGCTGTTGGTTGAGTAATGTTCAGCGCATGGCTAGTTTAACACGCTATAGCACACTACTGATTTAGCGTAGGTTAGTATGCTGTTATGTTAGCGTAGCCTAGTTGAGCATGCTGTTGGTTGAATAATGTTCAGCGCATGGCTAGTTTAACACGCTATAGCACACTGCTGATTTAGCGTAGTTCAGTATGCTGTTATGTTAGCGTAGCCTAGTTGAGCATGCTGTTGATTGAGTAATGTTCAGCGCATGGCTAGTTTAACACGCTATAGCACACTGCTGATTTAGCGTAGCTCAGTATGCTGTTAAGTTAGCGTAGCCTAGTTGAGCGTGCTGTTTGGTTGAGTAATGTTCAGCGCATGGCTAGTTTAACACGCTATAGCACACTGCTGATTTAGCGTAGCTCAGTATGCTGTTATGTTAGCGTAGCCTATTTGAGCGTGCTGTTGGTTGAGTAATGTTCAGCGCATGGCTAGTTTAACACGCTATAGCACACTGCTGATTTAGCGTAGCTCAGTATGCTGTTAAGTTAGCGTAGCCTAGTTGAGCGTGCTGTTGGTTGAGTAATGTTCAGCGCATGGCTAGTTTAACACGCTATAGCACACTGCTGATTTAGCGTAGCTCAGTATGCTGTTAAGTTAGCGTAGCCTAGTTGAGCGTGCTGTTGGTTGAGTAATGTTCAGCGCATGGCTAGTTTAACACGCTATAGCGTACCGTCAGCCTGCTGCAGCGCAGGCAGTGGTCAGTCTAGCGCGATTCAACTCGCGCGTGATTTTACGCGGTCTAGCGCGTCGATGACTCGTTTCGCTGTGCTCAGGTTCGTGAGGACGGACGCGTACGTGCGGGCGATGACAGAGAAACGCGTCGTCATCACCGAGTTTGGGACCTTCGCCTACCCAGACCCCTGCAAGAACATCTTCTCCAGGTCAGGTCCCCAGAACTCTGTTTTAACACACCTCTCTCACCTGTGTGATACACTGAACTCTGGTTAAACACACCTCTCTCACCTGTGTGATACACTGAACTCTGTTTAAACACACCTCTCTCACCTGTGTGATACACAGAGCTGTTTTAACACACCTCTCTCACCTGTGTGATACACAGAGCTGTTTTAACACACCTCTCTCACCTGTGTGACACACTAAACTCTGGTTAAACACACCTCTCTTACCTGTGTGATACACTGAACTCTGGTTAAACACACCTCTCTTACCTGTGTGATACACTGAACTCTGTTTAAACACACTTCTCTCACCTGTGTGATACATCCCACAGCTGATTCTTTGATAGGAGGATTTTTTGTTGATGTTTTGTGACTTCTGCATAATTACAGCTAACAGGAATTTGCTTTTAGAAGAATTAACATTGTTCAAGGGTTCTGAAGCAGAATGGCTGATATTTGTGTGTGCGCACATGTGTGTGTGTGTGTGTGTGCGCTTGTGTTCCCATAGGTTTTTCTCCTATTTTAAAGGGGTGGAGGTGACAGATAACTGCCTGGTGAACGTGTATCCCATCGGAGAGGACTACTATGCCTGCACAGAGACCAACTACATCACCAAGGTTGACCCCGAGACGCTGGAGACCCTGAAGAAGGTGAGTCTGTGTCCGAGTGACGTGGTGTCAACACCGCTCCAAAGGCCAGTGCAGCCGTGCTCACGCCTGCCCCCTCAGGTGGACCTGTGCAACTACATGAACATCAACGGAGTGACAGCGCACCCCCACATCGAGGCGGACGGCACCGTGTACAACATCGGGAACTGCTTCGGGAAAGGGGCGACGCTGGCCTACAACATCGTCAGCATGCCCCCCAAACAGAAGGGTCAGCCGGTTCACCAAACGCACCTGCACACCTGCACTATACACCCACTCACCTGCCCCACACACCTGTGCATCTACACACCTACCTACACACCTGCACTGAGATCACATCTGTACATTCATCACCTTTACACACCTGAGCATTGACTGACAGACTGTCACAACTTAGCAGTGACTGACAGACTGTCACACCTGAGCAGTGGTTGACAGACTGTCACAACTTAGCAGTGACTGACAGACTGTCACACCTGAGCAGTGACTGACAGACTGTCACGCCTGAGCAGTGACTGACAGACTGTCACACCTGAGCAGTGACTGACAGTCACACCTGAGCAGTGACTGACAGACTGTCACACCTGAGCAGTGATTGACAGACTGCTTTTTCTCCAGATAAGTCTGATTCTGTTGAAAAATCCAAAGTGGTGGTTCAGATCCCCAGCAGTGAGCGATTCAAACCATCTTATGTCCACAGGTTCGTATTATTATTATTATTATTATTATTGCTGTTGACCCTATGTGGAAAAACTTCCTTTAGGGCAATGTTTTATCTTTCGGTCTCGGCCTGAAGCGAAATCATAACTTACAAAGTCTATATTGCAGTACTGACCTGTCCTTCACCTGCTGTACTGACCTGTCCTTCCCCTGCCGTACTGACCTGTCCTTCACCTGCCATACTGACCTGTCCTTCACCTGCTGTACTGACCTGTCCTTCACCTGCCATACTGACCTGTGCTTCACCTGCCGTACTGACCTGTGCTTCACCTGCCGTACTGACCTGTCCTTCACCTGCCATACTGACCTGTGCTTCACCTGCCGTACTGACCTGTCCTTCACCTGCCATACTGACCTTTTCTTCACCTGCCGTACTGACCTGTCCTTCACCTGCCATACTGACCTGTGCTTCACCTGCCGTACTGACCTGTCCTTCACCTGCCATACTGACCTGTGCTTCACCTGCCGTACTGACCTGTTCTTCACCTGCCGTACTGACCTGTCCTTCACCTGCCATACTGACCTGTGCTTCACCTGCCGTACTGACCTGTTCTTCACCTGCCGTACTGACCTGTCCTTCACCTGCCGTACTGACCTGTCCTTCATCGCTCTCTCCCTCTAGTTTTGGAATTTCTCCAAACTACTTCATCTTTGTGGAAACGCCCGTCAAGATCAACCTGCTCAAGTTCCTGAGTGCCTGGAGCATTCGAGGCTCCAACTACATGGACTGCTTTGAGTCCAACGAGACTATGGGAGTAAGCGTGAGACTGTGTGTGTGTGTGTGTGTGTGTGTGTGTGAGACAGTGAGGGTGTATGTGTGAGACTGTGTGTGTGTGTGTGTGTGTGTTTGTGTGTGAGTGAGTGAGACAGTGAGTGTGTATGTGTGAGACAGTGTGTGTGTGTGAGACTGTGAGTGTGCATGAGGGAGGCTGTGTGTGTGTGTGAGACTGTGAGTGTGCATGAGGGAGGCTGTGTGTGTGTGTGAGACTGTGAGTGTGCATGAGGGAGGCTGTGTGTGTGTGAGACTGTGAGTGAGACAGTGTGTATGTGTGTGTGTGAGACTGTGAGTGTGCATGAGGGAGGCTGTGTGTGTGTGTGAGACTGTGAGTGTGTGTGTGTGTGTGTGTGTGACAGTGAGTGCGTGTGTGTGAGACTGTGAGTGAGACAGTGTGTGTGAGTGCGTGTGAGACTGTGAGTGAGACAGTGTGTGTGAGTGCGTGTGTGTGAGACTGTGAGTGAGACAGTGTGTGTGTGTGTGTGTGTGTGAGACTGTGAGTGTGCATGAGGGAGGCTGTGTGTGTGTGTGTGACAGTGAGTGTGTGTGTGTGAGACTGTGAGTGAGACAGTGTGTGTGAGTGCGTGTGTGTGAGACTGTGAGTGAGACAGTGTGTGTGTGTGTGTGTGTGAGACTGAGTGTGCATGAGGGAGGCTGTGTTTGTTGCCGGTTCCTGTGTAAAGCGTCGCTGTGATGGTGTCGCTGTAAAAAAGCCTCCGAGTGAAACTGAAGGAGACTGAGCCGAATAAAAGCTTCGACTGCCCGCCTTGTAGACCTGGTTCCACCTGGCCACCCGGAAGCCCAATGAATACGTGGATGTGAAGTTCCGAGCCTCGGCCATGAACCTCTTCCACCACATCAACTGCTACGAGGACCAAGGCTTTGTCGTGGTCGACCTGTGCACGTGGAAAGGGTAGGCCCCACCTGCACCTGTCCCATTACCTGCACCTGTACCATTCACTAAACTCTGCACCACCTGCACCTGTCCCATCACCTGCACCTGTACCATTCACTAAACTCTGCACCATCTGCACCTGTCCCATTCAGGTTTGAGTTTGTGTATAACTACCTGTACCTGTGTGGCAGGTTTGAGTTTGTGTATAACTACCTGTACCTGGCAAACTTGCGGGAGAACTGGGAGGAGGTAAAGAAAGCAGCCATGATGGCTCCACAGCCGGAGGTGCGGAGATATGTGCTCCCCATGGATGTGCACCGGGTAAGTGCCCTGCTAAGTCCTGCCTTCCTGTGCTGAGCCCTATCTCCCTGTGTTGAGCCCCGCCTTCCTGTGCTGAGGCCCACCTTCCTGTGCTGAGCCTCACCTCCCTCTACTAAGGCCTACCTCCCTTTACTGAGCCCCACCCCTCTACCCCAAGCCCCACCCCCCCAGTGCTGAGCCCCACTCCCCTATACTGAGCCCCACCCCCTTGTACTGAACCCCACCCCCCTGTGCTGAGCCCCGCCCCCCTGTGCTGAGCCCCGTCTTCCTGTACTGAGCCCCACCCCCTTGTACTGAGCCCCGCCCCCCTGTGCTGAGCCCCGCCCCCCAGTGCTGAGCCCAGCCTTCCTGTGCTGAGCCCCGCCCCCCTGTACTGCACCCCGCCCCTCTGCCAGCGCTGAAGCTCAGGTGTTCTGAGGACCATTCTCAGCTGCCTCCCTGTCGCTGGTTCTGGTTCTGGTTCTGCAGGAGGAGCAGGGGAAGAACCTGATATCGCTGCCCTACACCACGGCAACCGCGGTCATTCGCTCCGACGGTACCGTCTGGCTCGAACCCGAGGTCCTCTTCTCCGGCCCCCGCCAAGGTAAGAGCTGCCGGGTCCAAACTGCCACCACACCGCCCCCAGACCCAGCCAGGTCCAAACTACACCCACACCACTCCCCAGAACCACCCACTCTAAACTGCACCTCCTCCCAGAACTGCTCAGTCCAAACCGCATCCACACCGCCCTCCAGACCTGGAGAAATACACTATTTTCAATATTTTACCCATAAGCCACCACAAAGTTAATTGAGAATCATGACCACGTTGGTTTTCCCTTCGATGAATGAAAACAGTATGTATGCAGTGGCAGAGGTGAAAACTCTTCTTTTTTTAAAACTTTTTTTTCTCACATTTCCCAGCTTTTGAGTTCCCCCAGATCAACTACCCACGATGCAGTGGGAAGAACTACACCTACGCCTACGGCCTTGGACTCAACCACTTCATCCCAGACAGGGTGGGTACAGCTGAAGAATGCACACTCCACCTGCACAATACTGAGGACACAGATGCACCTCACAGTACATGAACCGAATTTAACTGCTACCTGAGGATTTTTTCATTATTTTATTTAATTTCAATGCAAGTATTGGTAGTGGTGGAGTGAACACGTACCCAAGTGAGGCCTGTTCTCCTCACTGCAATCTTAAACATGTAAAACTCCAAATGTTTAGCATATAGCATTAGCACGTTTAGTATTAGCATGTTTAGCATGTAGCATTAGCACGTTTAGCAGTAGCATGCACCATCACTCAGCATGGGGTTCGATGAATAGGGGCTACTCAGCTGCCACTTATTGCCGGACTTACTTACTGGAGCCTGAGGAAGACACTTCATGCGTAACAGGCGGACATGTGGGTGCCCGACTGACCAGCAGAGGGCGCTGATGCGCAATGAGTCGGAGGGCTCGGGTGCCGGACTGAGAGGCCCATCCGTGCAGTAGACCAGCCACTGGGTGCTCAGGGGCAGTAGGCCAGCCACAGGGAGCTCGGGGGCAGTAGACCAGCCACAGGGAGCTCGGGGGCAGTAGACCAGCCACAGGGCGCTCAGGGGCAGTAGACCAGCCACAGGGCGCTCGGGGGCAGTAGACCAGCCACAGGGCGCTCGGGGGCAGTAGACCAGCCACAGGGCGCTTGGGTGCCGGACTGAGAGGCCCATCCATGCTGTAGACCAGTGTTTGAGCAGGACGATGAGTTCCCCAGAAGCCCCGCCGGTGCTCCTCTGAGCCTCCCGTCTGTTCCCAGATCTGCAAGCTGAACGTCCGGACCAAGGAGACGTGGGTGTGGCAGGAGCCGGACTCCTACCCCTCCGAGCCCATTTTCGTGCAGTCCCCCGACGGCGTGGACGAGGATGACGGTAAGTGGGGGGGCAAGGTCAAGGGTGTTTGCGTTACCATAGTAGCACTGGCATCCAACCAAACAGCGTGCTGTATTGGGCCAGCGGCAGCATGCTGAAGCTCCACCCTTTAGGACACGGGGTCCCCAAGCATGGTCCCGAAAAGTCGCAGGAACCCAGAAGACCCTGCAGCTCTGGGTCGGGAACCCCAGCATTAAAGTCCACTGAGGTGTTGCTGTGTGTGGTGGGCGGGGCTACGCGTGACAGGCTCCGCCTCTCCGCCCCGCAGGGATCCTGCTGACCATCGTGGTGAACCCGGGCGCGGCCCAGAGGCCCGGCTACCTCTTGGTCCTCAACGCCAAGGACCTGTCGGAGATCGCCCGGGCCGAGGTGGAGGCCATCATGCCCGTCACCTTCCACGGGATGTACAAGCCCTAGAGCCAGCAGCCGAGCCGCCCCACCAGCCTCAGCTCTGTGTCACTAGAGCCAGTAGCCGAGCCGCCCCACCAGCCTCAGCTCTGTGTCACTAGAGCCAGCAGCCATACCACCCCACCAGCCTCAGCTCTGTGTCACTAGAGCCAGCAGCCATACCACCCCACCAGCCTCAGCTCTGTGTCACTCGAGCCAGCAGCCATACCACCCCACCAGCCTCAGCTCTGCATCACTACAGCCAGCAGCCATTCCACCCCACCAGCCGCAGCTCTGTGTCACTAGAGCCAGCAGCCGAGCCGCCCCACCAGCCTCAGCTCTGTGTCACTAGAGCCAGCAGCCATACCACCCCACCAGCCTCAGCTCTGCATCACTACAGCCAGCAGCCATACCACCCCACCAGCCTCAGCTCTGCATCACTACAGCCAGCAGCCATACCACCCCACCAGCCTCAGCTCTGCATCACTACAGCCAGCAGCCATACCACCCCACCAGCCTCAGCTCTGCATCACTAGAGCCAGCAGCCATACCACCCCACCAGCCTCAGCTCTGCATCACTACAGCCAGCAGCCATACCACCCCACCAGCCTCAGCTCTGTGTCACTAGAGCCAGCAGCCATACCACCCCACCAGCCTCAGCTCTGTGTCACTAGAGCCAGCAGACATACCACCCCACCAGCCTCAGCTCTGCATCACTACAGCCAGCAGCCATACCACCCCACCAGGCCCAGCTCTGTGTCACTAGAGCCAGCAGCCATACCACCCCACCAGCCTCAGCTCTGTGTCACTAGAGCCAGCAGACATACCACCCCACCAGCCTCAGCTCTGTGTCACTACAGCCAGCAGACATACCACCCCACCAGCCTCAGCTCTGTGTCACTAGAGCCAGCAGCCGAGCCGCCCCACCAGCCTCAGCTCTGCATCACTACAGCCAGCAGCCATACCACCCCACCAGCCGCAGCTCTGTGTCACTAGAGCCAGCAGCCTTACCACCCCACCAGCCTCAGCTCTGTGTCACTAGAGCCAGCAGCCATACCACCCCACCAGCCTCAGCTCTGTGTCACTAGAGCCAGCAGCCATACCACCCCACCAGCCTCAGCTCTGTGTCACTAGAGCCAGCAGCCATACCACCCCACCAGCCTCAGCTCTGCATCACTACAGCCAGCAGCCATACCACCCCACCAGCCGCAGCTCTGTGTCACTAGAGCCAGCAGCCGAGCCGCCCCACCAGTCCCAGCGCTGTGTCACTAGAGCCAGCAGCCATACCACCCCACCAGCCTCAGCTCTGTGTCACTAGAGCCAGCAGCCATACCACCCCACCAGCCTCAGCTCTGCATCACTAGAGCCAGCAGCCATACCACCCCACCAGCCTCAGCTCTGTGTCACCCACGTCCAACCTTCCCCCCTCCCCACCTACATTACCGCTTGATGAATCTTTACCAATACTCACGAGATGTTGTGACCACACAAGCACTGCTGTGGCAATGAATGTTAATCACACAGAGCCAGCTACAGTCAGGGATGATAAACCACCAACGGGATACTGGTGTCACCTACTGGAGGAACTCCACCAATCATGCGCTACTGCTGAGACTGTTTAACTTCCAAAGTCCCTACCAGGTAAAATTAAACACCCAAATCATCCCTACATTATCATCTCTGGCTGGAACAAGGAAGTAGAATGTGCTGAAAAAATGCAGGAGCAGAGCTTCTGGCTAGTACAGAGTCATGTGAATGGAATGGTAATGGTAAATGGACTGCATTTATATAGCGCTTTTATCCAAAGCGCTTTACAATTGATGCCTCTCATTCGCCAGAGCAGTTAGAGGTTAGGGGTTAGGTGTCTTGCTCAAGGACACTTCGACATGCCCAGGGCGGGGTTTGAACCGGCAACCCTCCGACTGCCAGACAATCGGTCTTACCTCCTGAGCTATATCACCCCTAATGTGACCTCAGAGGTAACCCCAACTGTGATGTCATAAAGAGATGATAAACTCTTTCCGTGTCATAATGAGTCCAGAAACATTCTGTTCACAAGAAAGAAAAAAAAAAACCCAGGAAGTGTTTTCTCCTGGCTCTCCACTACAATGTCCAGAATCTCCCAAGTAATAGGTCTGGATTGATTTCATTTGAACTGAACAGGGCCCAGTGCACAAGCACAGACAGCACTACGTTCCCAACACTGTAGAAATAAAATAAAAGAACAAAAAATGTACAGACTGCATTGAGTGGTGTGATTAAGATGTACTTCAAAAAAAATGTCAAAACAAGAAGATCCACACAAAACTGGGGAAAATCATAAATGATATTGTTTATTTTTCTCAGATAACAGCATCCCCCTTACACTGTGCTGAATCGCACACACCAACTTCTGTACTGAGCAAATGTGCCCCCTAGTGGGCAAGGACATAACTGCTATCTAAAAGGACAATTGAAACAAAATTGCAACATTTTTAATTGCATGTGGTGGCCATGATTCTCCCAGCAGATGAATTCTCATTTAATTTAGACAAGGCCAATGTTCACCTTATGAACCCTATCAGCAGCACTGAGGAGGGAAACACACACACACTTGCACACACACACACACACACACTCGCACACACATACATGCACACTCGCACACGCATACACGCACACACACACTCGCACACACCCACATACACGCACACACAAACACACACACACACACACAGAGCCAGACAGAGCCACATTTATCTGCATATTTAATAAATATACAATAGAATAGTCTCCATTCAAGCAGACAGGTTAACAAACCCAGTCATTCAGAGGGATACAGAAGCAGGGATCTCATTATTTCATTAACATGAATGGGGGGGGGGGGGGGGGGGGGCTCCACAGTGTCATGTCAAGCTGGGTCTCTCCCCTCTTCTCTATCCCACCCCCCACACCCCCTGCCCCCATCGCTGAAGTCTAGGTAAAAACAGAAGATTAAAACACACCTAACGGCACTGCAGTCAGTCCACACTATCTATCACTAACACACACACACAGTCTCCAGTCTCTGTATCTATCACTAACACACACACACACAGTCTCCAGTCTCTGTATCTATCACTAACACACACACACAGTCTCCAGTCTCTGTATCTATCACTAACACACACACACTAGTCTCCAGTCTCTGTATCTATCACTAACACACACACACTAGTCTCCAGTCTCTGTATCTATCACTAACACACACACACACTAGTCTCCAGTCTCTGTATCTATCACTAACACACACACACAGTCTCCAGTCTCTGTATCTATCACTAACACACACACACACAGTCTCCAGTCTGTGACAACTCTTGGTCCTTGGACAGGAAGCCCTGAATCAGAATCATCTGGAGACGAACCATCTGAAGAAGAACACCCAATCCCAAACTAAGAATCACAATAGAAACTCCTGCCACCCTCCCCCTCCCCCCTCCCCCCTCCCATCTCCTGACCCCGGCACCTCAGCTGTCACTGTGGCTACCTGTGAGGTCACTTCCCTTTTTGGAGAGTAAGTGAGAGAGAATGGCTGCCTGCTGCTTACACACACACACACACTCACACACACACACACACACACACACACACACACACACACAGACACACACGCACGCACGCACGCACGCGCACACACACACGCACACACACACACACACACACACACCTTTTCTACCGAGCGAAAAGCAAAATGGAAAGGGAGAAGAATTTGAGAGGGGGTAGGGGGCTATGTGGTAGGGGCACAGGTTCGGGGGGGGGGGGGGGTTATTTGAGGACTTTGTGGTAGGGGTACAGGTTTGGGGGGGGTTATTTGAGGACGTTGTGGTAGGGGTACAGGTTTGGGGGGGGTTATTTGAGGACTTTGTGGTAGGGGTACAGGTTTGAGGGGGGGGATTATTTGAGGACTTTGTGGTAGGGGTACAGGTTTGGGGGGGGTTATTTGAGGACGTTGTGGTAGGGGTACAGGTTTGGGGGGGGGTTATTTGAGGACTTTGTGGTAGGGGTACAGGTTCGGGGGGGGTTATCTGAGGACGTTGTGGTAGGGGTACAGGTTTGGGGGGGGGTTATTTGAGGACTTTGTGGTAGGGGTACAGGTTTGGGGGGGGTTATTTGAGGACGTTGTGGTAGGGGTACAGGTTTGGGGGGGGGTTATCTGAGGACGTTGTGGTAGGGGTACAGGTTTGGGGGGGGGTTATTTGAGGACTTTGTGGTAGGGGTACAGGTTCAGAGTGGAGGTAAACGCCCGGATGTCGGTGATGACGGAGGCGTCCGCTAGTCTGGGCGTGGCCGGCAGAAAGGTGAGCTGGGACACCTCCCCGTAGGCGGAGCACTGTGGCCCCGCCCCCTCCTCATCTCCACTTGCCGAGGCAGCGTCCCCCTCCTCCTCCCCAAAGCCCACCACCTGAGAGAGAGAAATACACACCTTAATCTACACACACACACCTCAACACTCTCATACACACCTCAACCTACA
Organism: Anguilla japonica; assembly: GCA_025169545.1. NCBI lineage: Eukaryota > Metazoa > Chordata > Actinopteri > Anguilliformes > Anguillidae > Anguilla > Anguilla japonica. Next base: position 2,203,609 of record CM045888.1, read on the forward strand.
CACACACCTTAACACACTCACACACACCTCAACACTCTCATAAACACCTCAACCTACACACACACCTTAACACACTCACACACACCTCAACACTCTCATACACACCTTAATCTACACACACACACCTCAACACTCTCATACACACCTCAACCTACACACACACACACACACATACTCTCTCACACACACACACACACACACGTACTCTCTCACACACACACACACACACACACACACACGTACTCTCTCACACGTACACACACACACACACACACGTACGTGGACGCTGAGCTTGCGAGAGTGGGGACCGCGATGCTCCAGGAACCAGGACAGCAGCTCTGCTTTAGTCATCAGCTTCAGTGCGTCCACCTGCAGGGGGAGCCAGAGAGACGCGCGTCACCCGACCACACTGCAGCGCATAACAGGCTCACAGACCACACTGCAGCGCATAACAGGCTCACAGACCACACTGCAGCGCGTAACAGGCTCACAGACCACACTGCAGCGCATAACAGGCTCACAGACCACACTGCAGCGCATAACAGGCTCACAGACCACACTGCAGCGCGTAACAGGCTCACAGACCACACTGCAGCGCATAACAGGCTCACAGACCACACTGCAGCGCATAACAGGCTCACAGACCACACTGCAGCGCGTAACAGGCTCACAGACCACACTGCAGCGCATAACAGGCTCACAGACCACACTGCAGCGCATAACAGGCTCACAGACCACACTGCAGAGCGTAACAGGCTCACAGACCACACTGCAGCACGTAACAGGCTCACAGACCACACTGCAGCACGTAACAGGCTCACAGACCACACTGCAGCGCATAACAGGCTCACAGACCACACTGCAGCGCATAACAGGCTCACAGACCACACTGCAGAGCGTAACAGGCTCACAGACCACACTGCAGCGCGTAACAGGCTCACAGACCACACTGCAGAGCGTAACAGGCTCACAGACCACACTGCAGCGCGTAACAGGCTCACAGACCACACTGCAGCGCGTAACAGGCTCACAGACCACACTGCAGCGCGTAACAGGCTCACAGACCACACTGCAGCGCGTAACAGGCTCACAGACCACACTGCAGCGCGTAACAGGCTCACAGACCACACTGCAGCGCGTAACAGGCTCACAGACCACACTGCAGAGCGTAACAGGCTCACAGACCACACTGCAGCGCGTAACAGGCTCACAGACCACACTGCAGCGCGTAACAGGCTCACAGACCACACTGCAGCGCGTAACAGGCTCACAGACCACACTGCAGCGCGTAACAGGCTCACAGACCACACTGCAGAGCGTAACAGGCTCACAGACCACACTGCAGCGCGTAACAGGCTCACAGACCACACTGCAGCGCGTAACAGGCTCACAGACCACACTGCAGCGCGTAACAGGCTCACAGACCACACTGCAGCGCGTAACAGGCTCACAGACCACACTGAATCCGCCCCCTCCACATGGCCGCTGTACTCACCTCTCTGCTGAGCCGGTCGAAGACGTACTGCTGGGACAGCACCTCAAACCAGTTCCTGTCCACCTCCTCGCCCAGGTGCGTGTCCTCACACTCCTTCAGCTTGATCAGAGCCGTCACCTGCGTCTTAAAGGCCTCCTCCGTCAGCGCGCTCATCTTCCGCCCGAAGCCCTCCAGGAACTCCTCGATCTTCTGCTCCACCAGCTCAGAGCTGTGCAACGTAGGCCCATAGGCCGTTAGCACGTTAGCACAAGACAGGCACATATGCCGTTAGCACGTTAGCACAACACAGGCACACACGCTGTTATAACTTTAGCGCAACGCAGGCACACACACCGTTAGCTTGTTAGCACAACGCAAGCTTACACACTGTCAGCATGTCAGTGCAACACAGGCACACATACCGTTAGCACGTTAGCGCAACAGACAGGCACCGTTAGCATATCAGGGCAATGCAGGCTCACATGCCGTTAGCACTCGGCATTGCATATCAATTATGAATAAAGATTCAGAAGCATATTTTTAGTGGACTGGTCAGGTGGAATGTGAGAAAGTTTATGAACAGGCCACCATGGTACCTGGGTCACAGCAGAGAAAAATGTCGAGAACTCACTTGAACTTTGTGGCCTGCGTTTCCACGGTAACAGAGAAGCCCAGAATGCCTGAGGTGTTTCTGCAGGTGGGGTAGGCGTGGTACCTGTGGGAGAAGCCCAAAGGAAGGACAAGTCAGCTTAAATCACCTCTGAACTAAAACTAAAACAAACAAAAAATCACGAAAATATAATCAATTCGCAACTCAGAACTCAGAACCTGGTCATCAGGTGTGATGCTGTGCTGCCGTGGTGATGTTGCCATGGCGATGTTCAATAACAGGAAACAGAAACTCACCCCAGAGTCTCTTTGGTCCTCAGGAAGTCAAAGCAAGGCTCCTCCATGTGCATCTGAAACAGAGCGGGAGAGAGGGTTGCCACAAATACTGTCTAGCTCAGACCCCAAAACTGACTGATTTAGGGTCTTTAAGAATTTAGGTGTGGGGGTATAAGTATGGGGTTTTGGGGATGTAAGTTTGGAAGTGTAGTGGTGCAGATTTGGGAATTTGCAGGTGCATGTATGGGGGTTTGAGGAGAAAATTTGGAGCTATTGTAACAGGGAGTGAAGATTTGGGAATTTGGGGGTGTAGGTATTGGGGTTTCAGGTGTAGATTTGGGAATTTTGGTGTGTGGATATGGGGTTTTGGGGTACAGATTTGAGGTGTAGGTACAGGGGTTTTGGGGTGTTTATTTGGGAATTTGAGGTGTTGTTATGGAGGTTTGGGGATGTAGATGTTGGATTTTGCGTGTATGGGTATGGGGTCTGGGGGTGCAGGTTTAGGGGTGTAGGTATAGGTGATTTGTGGGTGTAGGTACAGGAGGTCTGGGGGGGTGCAGGTTTGGGGGTGTAGGTACAGGGGGTTTGGGGGTGCAAGTTTAGGGGTGTAGGTACAGGGTGCTTGGGGTGCAGGGTTGGGGGTGTAGATAGAGGGGGTTTGGGCGTGTAGGTATAGGGGGTTTGGGGGTGCAGGTTTGGGGGTGTAGGTACAGGGGGTTTGGGGGTGCAGGTTTGGGGGTGTAGGTACAGGAGGTCTGGGGGTGCAGGTTTGGGGGTGTAGGTACAGGGAGTTTGGGGGTGCAGGTTTGGGGATGTAGGTAGAGGGAGTTTGGGGGTGTAGGTAGAGGGGGTTTGGGGGTGCAGGTTTGGGGGTGTAGGTACAGGGGGTTTTAGTATGGGGGTTATCGGTGCTCACCACCAGCAGCTCCATCAGTGTGTGCTCCCTCAGCGACTTGGGTCCTGACTGGGGGAGGGGGGGGGGGGGTGGAGAACATAAATTAATCACCTTTACTTACCTTTACTGTGCTGCTCAACTCCTATACTACCTATATCCGCCTACACTGGTACAAATTAACACCTGTAAAGATCTATACATGTACACCTTTACACCTATACACTTGTACAGCTTGGCAGACCCATGACAGCTCAACAAAGATTTGCAAGAATTTCAATGGAATTTATGATGGTGAAGAAATTTGGTGTAAAGGCCATTAAATAAAGTATTTGCCCATTTTGCTATAGTTCCTTTCTGGTTTGATGGTGAAACGCGAAGTAAAGCTTAAGATCTTCAGGAGAGCAGATCTGTGGCGCGCCTCACCTGGTAGTACACTTTCACCTCAGAGTTAGCGTCGCCTTTGTTGAGGGACTTGACCTTACAGAGGTGGACTTTTTCAGGCAGCTCCACCACCCGGAAAAGAACAGGGACCTCTGCTGACAGAGGCCGGAACTGCAGCTTACTGTAAGCAAGGAGGCACACAGAGAAAGCAGGAGAGAATGCATAATGAGGAGAACAGGCCATTCAGCCCAGACTACAAACCTACAGACTACAGCAGTATCCAGCACTGCATCAAGTCTGAAACTGAACACCCAGAGGGTCTCTAGCTCTACTGCATGACCTGGGAAGCACTTCCGCACATTGACCTTCCAGAATTACTTCCTGATACGTGCGGTCAGCACTGGAGAGGGAGCCAAATTAATATTAATTTCAAGAGAAGCGTCGTTCACACTTACTCTGTGAGATACTGCAGAAACTGCATGGACTCCTACAGCAGAAAACACACCAGAGAAGGGAGGTCAGAGAATCAGAGAGAAACTCAGGATACACAGTACATGAGAGGACTCAGCAGTTTACAGTAGATCGGCACCACAGGCATTAAAGACTGGGCACTAAAAGTGCACTGTTTAAGGGTGGTAGTAAGGGTGTAGGGGACACAGCGCTGGTAGTAAGGGTATAGGGGACACAGCACTGGTAGTAAGGGAGTAGGGGACACTCACAGCGCTGGTAGTAAGGGTGTAGGGGACACAGCGCTGGTAGTAAGGGTGTAGGGGACACAGTGCTGGTAGTAAGGGTGTAGGGGACACTCACAGCGCTGGTGAAGTTGCCCTGGACCAGGCCCTCAGCGTACAGCGTGGCCTTGAGGTCGCGGCTGAACTGCATCAGATCCGCCACGGTCAGCCCCTTGGTTAAGGCCTGGTACTTCTGCACCACGGACCAGCGAGCCTGCTCTAGGATCAGCAGCCGCACGTCCCTACCGAAGCAACAGCACACAGGAGTGCGTCAGCAGCACGCAGGAGTGCGTCAAACACGCAGGAGTGCGTCAAACACACAGGAGTGCGTCAGCAGCACGCAGGAGTGTGTCAAACACGCAGGAGTGCGTCAAACACAGAGGAGTGTGTCAAACACATAGAGCGGCCAGTGTGTGGGGAGTAAGACGGGAGTCACACAGGCTGGACAGGAACGCACTTGCCCAGCTTCTCCGGCCTGATCAGGATGTTGAAGTAGGTCTTCTTCAGCTGCTCTGCAAACATGGCGAAGACGTCCGGAGCGGCGGAGAAGTCGGCCAGGTAGTCCACTATCAGGTTAAACAGCAACTGCAGCGCAGAGTCACAGCAGAGTCACAGCACAGTCACAGCAGAGTCACAGTGCAGCAGAGTCACAGAGACACAGCACAGTCACAGCACAGTCACAGAGGAGTCACAGCAGAGTTACAGCAGGGTCACAGTGCAGCAGAGTCACAGAGTCACAGTAGAGTCACAGTGCAGCAGAGTCAGAGAGTCACAGCAGAGTCACAGTGCAGCAGAGTCACAGTCACAGCAGATTCACAGCCGATTCACAGCAGATTCACAGTGCAGCAGAGTCACAGAGTCACAGCAGAGTCACAGCAGATTCACAGTGCAGCAGAGTCACAGCAGAGTCACAGCAGATTCACAGTGCAGCAGAGTCACAGAGTCACAGCAGAGTCACAGTGCAGCAGTCACAGAGTCACAGCAGAGTCACAGTGCAGAGTCACAGTGCAGAGTAATCACAGAGTCACAGCAGAGTTACAGCAGAGTCACAGTCACAGCAGAGTCACAGCAGAGCCACAGCAGAGTCACAGCAGAGTCACAGCAGAGTCACAGTAGAGCAGAGTCACAGCAGAGTCACAGAGTCACAGCAGAGTCACAGAGCAGCAGGGTCAGAGTCACAGCAGAGTCACAGCAGAGCCACAGCAGAGTCACAGCAGAGTCACAGAGGAGTCACAGAGCAGCAGAGTCACAGCAGAGTCACAGCAGAGTCACAGTAGAGCAGAGTCACAGCAGAGTCACAGAGTCACAGCAGAGTCACAGAGCAGCAGGGTCAGAGTCACAGCAGAGTCACAGCAGAGCCACAGCAGAGTCACAGCAGAGTCACAGAGGAGTCACAGAGCAGCAGAGTCACAGCAGAGTCCAGAGTCACAGAGGAGTCACTCTGCAGTCCGGTGTGAGTGTGTGTGCATGTGTGTGTGTGTGTGTGTGTGTGCGTGCGTGTGTGTAGGTGTGTGTGTGTGTGTGTGTGTGTGACAGAGTGTGTGTGCGTGTGTGTGTACGTGTGTGTGTGAGAGAGTGTGTGTGCGTGCATGTATTTGTGCGTGTGTGTGTGAGAGAGTGTATGTATGTGTGCGTGTGTATGTGTGAGACAGTGTGTGCGTGCGTGTGTGTGTGTATGTGTGCGTGTGTGTGTGAGGGTGTGTGTGCGTGTGTGTGTATGTGTGCGTGTGTGTGTGCGTGCATGTATGGGTGCGTGTGTGTGTGAGAGAGTGTGTGTGCGTGTGTGTGTACATGTGTGTGAGAGAGTGTGTGTGCGTGCATGTATTTGTGCGTGTGTATGTGTGCGTGTGTATGTGTGAGACAGTGTGTGCGTGTGTGTGTGTGTGTGTGTGTGTGCGTGTATGTGTGCGTGTGTGTGTGTGTGTGTGTATGTGCGTGCGTGAGACTCACAGGCAGTTTGTGGTTGAAGCCCTTGACCTTGATGACCAGGCCATGCTCTCCAGCCAGCAGCTTGTACTCCAGCTGGGCCACGTCAGCCTCGTACGCGGGCTCCGCCAGGGTGTGCTCCAGGATGTTCACAAACAGGTCGAACAGAACCAGGCTGCACCGCGCAGAGAGGGAGACCCAGGAGAGACAGCAGTGAGACTCACACAGAGAGGAGAGAGACCGCAGTGAGACTCACACAGAGGGGAGACAGCAGTGAGACTCACACAGAGGGGAGACAGCAGTGAGACTCACACAGAGGGGAGACAGCAGTGAGACTCACACAGAGGGGAGACAGCAGTGAGACTCACACAGAGAGGAGAGACCGCAGTGAGACTCACACAGAGAGGAGAGACCGCAGTGAAACTCACACAGAGAGGAGAGACAGCAGTGAAACTCACACAGAGAGGAGAGACCGCAGTGAAACTCACACAGAGAGGAGAGACAGCAGTGAAACTCACACAGAGGGGAGACAGCAGTGAGACTCACACAGAGGGGAGACAGCAGTGAGACTCACACAGAGGGGAGAGACCGCAGTGAAACTCACACAGAGAGGAGAGACAGCAGTGAGACTCACACAGAGGGGAGACAGCAGTGAGACTCACACACAGAGGGTGCCCTGCACTATACTCACTTCTCAGGAGACTTCTGAATGACGGGGGAAATGAGGTGGAATCGGATGTACGCTGTACGAGACACAGAAGAGAAAGAAATGAATCTGGGTCTCAATGGAAGAGAATCTGCCCTGCAGTGCAGTACATTAACACACACACACACACACACACACCATATCACTCACTCACACACACACACACACACACACACACATCACTCACATACACACACACACACACACACACACACACACACACACACACACACACACACACACACACACCATATCACACACACACACACACACCATATCACTCACTCACTCACTTACTCACTCACACACATACACACACACACATACATACACACACACACACACACACACACACACCTTTCGGGATCTTGAACTTATTGTCTTTCCGGAACCACAGACAGCCTCGGTCTGTGTTGAGAATCCTGACGGGGAACTCGGTGTCCGGGCAGTCTGACGCTTTCAGCGTGAAATCCGTGGCTTCAGATTTAACAGGAGAGAGAGAGGGAGGAAGAGAGAGAAGGGAGAGAGGAGAGGAGAGAGAGAGAGAGAGGAGGGAGGGGGGAGAGAGGGGAGAGGGGGGAAGGAGAGAGAGAGAGGGAGAGGAGGGAGAGAGAGAGGGGAGAGAGGGGAGAGGGGGAGGGGAGGGGGGAGAGGGAGAGAGAGAGAGAGAGGGGAGAGAGGGGGGGGGAGAGAGGGAGAGAGGAGGGGAGAGAGGGGAGGGAGAGAGAGAGAGAGTTAATTTTATTAAACAGGGAGCTCAGGAGGAAGTCTTTCAGCGAAGGAGTGAAGACGCACCAATGAACTTGTTCTCAGCCGGGAGGTGCAGGTCAGGGTGGAGAGGGAAATCTCCCACCCAGCGCTCTCTCCAGTCCTGCTGTATGTCTGCAGAACAGAGCGATATTAGCACAGAGTCAGAGATACTAGCACAGAGTCAGAGGGATATTAGCACAGTCAGTGATATTAGCACAGAGTCAGTGATATTAGCACAGTCAGGGATATTAGCACAGAGTCAGCGATATTAGCACAGTCAGTGATATTAGCACAGATTCACAGTGATATTAGCACAGAGTCAGAGATATTAGCACAGAGTCAGAGATATTAGCACAGAGTCAGAGTGATGTTAGCACAGAGTCACAGTGATATTAGCACAGAGTCAGAGCGATATTAGCACAGAGTCAGAGCGATATTAGCACAGAGTCAGAGATACTAGCACAGAGTCAGAGATATTAGCACAGAGTCAGAGCGATATTAGCACAGAGTCAGAGATACTAGCACAGAGTTAGAGGGATATTAGCACAGTCAGTGATATTAGCACAGTCAGTGATATTAGCACAGAGTCAGAGCAATATTAGCACAGTCAGAGCGATATTAGCACAGAGTCAGAGTGATATTAGCAGAGTCAGTGATATTAGCACAGAGTCAGAGCAATATTAGCACAGTCAGAGCGATATTAGCACAGAGTCAGAGTGATATTAGCACAGAGTCAGTGATATTAGCACAGTCAGTGATATTAGCACAGAGTCAGAGTGATATTAGCACAGAGTCAGAGGGATGTTAGCACAGAGTCACAGTGATATTAGCACAGAGTCAGATCGATATTAGCACAGAGTCAGAGCGATAATAGCACTGAGTCAGAGATATTAGCACAGAGTCAGTGATATTAGCACAGAGTCAGAGCGATAATAGCACAGAGTCAGAGAAATGATAAACCCCCCCCTTCTCCTCACCCCTCACACTGTACTGCGTTCCAAACCAGCGCTCCCGCATCTCACACCCCCCCTCCTGCTCTGGGGAGAGCAGCATCAGGTTCGCCCTGTCTGGAGACAGTAGGGCCAAGGCCGCAGAGATCACCTGGGGGGGGGGGGGGGGGAGGAGAGAAAGCGGGGAGGGGGGGCAGAGAGAGGGGAGGGAGAGGGTTAGTCAAACTAGAAAGAGCAAGAGTTTCACTCATATTCTACCTACTTTACTTGCAATAAATTAGTAGCAGAAACGAGGACAAGAAGCCCTGCATTCCCCGCATCAGCAAGTCTGAGATACAGAGTCGGAATGACCATCTCCACAGATACTGCACCTCTGGAATGACCATCTCCACAGATACTGAACCTCTGGAATGACCATCTCCACAGACACTGCACCTCTGGAATGACCATCTCCACAGATATTGCACCTTTGGAACGACTATCTGTGCAGATACTGCACCTCTGGGTTATACTCAAACATGAGCTGGTCTCCGGTCAGGAAGTCCTCTTTAGGAAACAGCTGCAGGTTCTCACAGATATCCTCCACATACTCGATGGGGTCCGTCTGCAAGAGAGCATCACATTACCATTCACTCCCCAATCACACCCCCCAGACTAACCACTGTTCACCCCTCCAATGACATCCCCGACTCCATCCCATCCACCCACTGAACCACAGTGTGCTCATACAATTCTGGGGTTAGAACTCGGTCCAGAAGACCCAGCAGAGCCTGCAGCTCTCCATGCCCAAAGTCTGAGGACCCCTGATCGCCCACAACACAGAGCCAGTGATGTCCACTATGACTCATATCTACAGGTAAGAGCTCTGACTCATATCGACAGGTCAGCGCTCTGACTCATATCGACAGGTCAGAGCTCTGACTCATATCTACAGGTAAGTGCTCTCTGACTCATATCTACAGGTAAGAGCTCTCTGACTCATATCTACAGGTAAGAGCTCTGACTCATATCTACAGGTAAGAGCTCTGACTCATATCTACAGGTAAGAGCTCTGACTCATATCTACAGACAAGAGCTCTGACTCATATCTACAGACAAGAGCTCTGACTCATATCGACAGGTCAGAGCTCTGACTCATATCTACAGGTAAGTGCTCTCTGACTCATATCTACAGGTAAGAGCTCTCTGACTCATGTCTACAGGTAAGAGCACTCGGACTAATTTCCATGTTATTTTAATGCTATGCAAAGGTGGTGTGTTCACCTGCTCCTGGTAGCGAAACTCGTTGGCTTCGATCATCTGGATCTCTTCATATATTCTGCGGAAACAGGTGTGGGGGGGGGGGGGAACATGAACACCCATACGAACCTGAACACCCATATGAACATGGACACCCATATGAACCTGAACACCCATATGAACATGGACACCCATATGAACCTGAACACCCATACGAACATGAACACCCATATGAACATGAACACCCATATGAACATGAACACCCATATGAACCTGAACACCCACACGAACCTGAACACCCATACAAACATGAACACCCATAATAAGAGGAAAACTCCGCCCTGTCCCACCTCTGCAGGGGGCCCAGCGTCTGCAGCAACTTCAGGTACTGGAACACCAGGTCAGCCACCTGTACGAGAAACACAACGGTCGTCAGCAGCAACCAGCTGCAGCAGCGAGACACAACAGGGGTGGGGGGAGGGCACAGTGGGGTTTTTCCGCACATTTCCTGCCCCTGGAAAGCAGTGAGCAAGAAACCTGACCTGGTAGAAGTTGTGGAAGCCCTCATCTGTAAGGGTGATGGAGATGCTGAAGATGGAGTAGGTGCTGTTCTGGTCAAAGCCCGTCTCGCTGTTCCCTCCAAACAGAGCCAGAGCCCAGCACCTCCACACCACACAACAGAGAACTGTCACCAGCAACCACAAAACCCTGCAACACTGGAGGACTATGGGAAACTCAGTGTTGCTGATGTGCAGGTGGATTATGGGATTTGAAGTCCACTCACTTCTTCCTCAGCAGGGACAGAATGCTGCCGGTGCCCTCGTGACCAATCAGCCAAGAGATATAATGCAGCGGCTTCACCCTAACGATCACGCACACGCAAAATGACATGCAATCACACAATCACACACAGTTGCACACACAATCACATACAGACACACACAAAATCGCACATAATCACACAAACACACAATCACACAGACACACACAAAATCGCACATAATCACACAAACACACAATCACACAGACAAACAGACACAAACCAAAATCAAATTCCCATGATTAAAAAGGGACTTATTAAATGAGCACATAACAGGTGAAGCGATGTGGATGAAGGGCAGGTGTTCTCACCTGTAGTGCTTCTCCTGGGGGGGCAGAGCCCAGCTGATGGTGAGGGCATGCACCTTGCGCACAGGTACCACTGCAACACACAACACACCCACAATCAGCAGGAGCCAATCAGGGCAATGCAATGACTACCGACCGGGCCAATCAGGACAAGGCAATAACTAACAACCGGGCCAATCAGGACAAGGCAATAACTAACAACCAGGCCAATCAGAGCATGGCAACAACTAATGACTAGGCCAATCAGAGCAAGGAATAACTAATGACCGAGCCAATCAAAACAAGACAATAACTGATGACTGGGCCAATCGGAGCATGGCAATAACTAATGACTAGGACAATCAGAGCAATGCAATAGTGAATGACTGGGCCAATCAGAGCAAGGCAATAGCTAATGACCGGGCCAATCAGGCGAGCCTTACCGAGGTACAGCTTGTTGAAAGCAGGAGTGTCAAACGGGTCAAGCTGGTCTGAAAAACCAGGCTTGGGCAGGCCACTGAAAACCAGACAAACGTATGAGAGACTGTGTGTGTGTCTGTGTGTGTCTGTGTATGGGTGCTTGTGTGTGTGTGTGTGTGTGCGCGTGCTTGTGTGTTTATGTGTGTGTGTCTGTGTGTGTCTGTGTATGGGTGCTTGTGTGTGTGTGTGTGTGTGTGTGTGTGTGTGTGTCTGCATGCATACGTGTGTATGTATGTGTGCCTGTATGTGCATGCTGTGTGTGTGTGCTTGTGTGTATATGTGTGTGTGTGTGTGTGTATGTATGTGTGCCTGTATGTGCATGCGTGTGTGTGTCTGCATGTGTGTGTGTGTGTGTGCGCCTGTATGTGCATGCGTGTGTGTGGTAGGAAGAGATGCGCTCACTTGTTGGGAATCTTGCTGAAGATTTCTCTCACCCATTCCTCCAGAGTGTCCAGTCTCTCTGCAAGGGAAGAGACACCACTGCCTTAACATCATCATCCTCCAGGGGGCACTGTTTCACGGTGATAACCCTAACCAGCACACAGATCTCCAGTAGTCTGAAGTGATGTCGGGTAAAGATGCTAATATAGACAGATATAGATGCTAATATCATCAGTGAGGTATGGATGAGGATATAATCCAGGTATCCAGGTGTGGATATTGCTGGAAATTTCCGGAAGTTTCCATGAGTTGCGGGCACCTCTGGACTGCACGGCCAGGGTCATGTAGTGGGCGGAGTAATGGCGTTCCCAGAATTCCCGCAGACGCTCGTAGGTGTCGATATCCTTCTCCCGGGGCTCATGCTTCAGCGTCTGGGCGTTCCCTGATCAAACAAAGCAGCACACCTGTACCACACCTGTACCACACCTTTAAAACACCACACCTGTACCACACCTTTAAAACAACACACCTGTATCACCTGTACCACACCTTTAAAACAACACACCTGTACCACACCTTTAAAACAACACACATATACCACACCTTTAAAACACCACACCTGTACCACACCTTTAAAACAACCACACCTGTACCACACCTTTAAAACAACACACCTGTACCACACCACACCTGTACCACACCTTTAAAACAACACACCTGTACCACACCTTTAAAACAGCACACCTGTACCACACCTTTAAAACAACACACCTGTATCACACCTGTACCACACCTTTAAAACAGCACACCTGTACCACACTAAAACAACACCACACCTTTAAAACAACACACCTGTACCACACCTTTAAACAACACACACCTGTACCACACCTTTAAAACACCACACCTGTACCACACCTTTAAAACAACACACCTGTACCACACCTTTAAAACAATACACATATACCACACCTTTAAAACAACACACCTGTACCACACCTTTACAGAAACACACCTGTACCACATCTTTACAGAAACACACCTGTACCACACCTTTATCGCACCTTAACAACCACACAGAGAGCTCAGACGGTATCTCAGACAGGTAGATTGACGCAGACAGGTAACTCAGACAGGTAACTCAGGTGCGTACCCCAGCAGAACTTGCCCATGGGGTGGCCAGGCTTGGCCAGGCTGCCAAACAGCATCTCCTTACGGTGGGAGTCCGAGGGCTTGGCCAGCTGGTACTCTGTGAAGGACAGAACAGCAGATACGTTTGCCCGTGTCCCATGTGTGTGTGTATGTGTGTGTGTGTGTGTGTGTGTGTGTGTGCGAGTGTGTGCGAGTGTGTGTGTGTGTGCGAGTGTGTGTGTGTGCGAGTGTGTGCGAGTGTGTGTGAGTGTGTGTGTGTGTGTGTGCGAGTGTGTGCGTGTGAGTGTGTGCGAGTGTGTGTGTGTGTGCTAGTTTTCCTCACCGCTGTCGACAGCCTCCACCTCCCGGTCGATGGCGTCTTTGATCATCAGTGGACAGATGAAGAACTGAGCCCACCTGCAGACAGGTAAGAGAGGAGCTGTCAATCACACAGCGGGGGTACAGATGCATGCTCCCCACGCATGACACACACACACACGCACACGCACACATGAACACACACACGCACACACACACGCACACACACACACACACACACACACACACACACACTCACATTCACACACTCACACACATGAACTTACACACGCACACACACACACACACACACGTACACACACACACACATACACGCATACACACACACACACACACACACACACACACACACACACACCTGTCCAGTGCCTCACGGAAGCGTTTTCTTTGCACGTCGAACTGGAAGATGGTTCTCTCGCAGTCTGTGGACGCATTGTCACTGCCGCCATGTTTCTTCAGGAAAGCGTCAAAGCCGTTCTCAGCCGGGTACTTCTCACTACCCATAAACACCACTGAGAGAGACATGCCCATCAGCCAATCACTGCAGATCAATCAATATCAAACCCGAGAGAGACACGCCCATCAGCCAATCAATGCAGATCAATCAATACCAAACCCGAGAGAGACACGCCCATCAGCCAATCAATGCAGATCAATCAATATCAAACCCGAGAGAGACACGCCCATCAGCCAATCAAAGCAGATCAATCAACATCAAACCACATAGAGACACCCATTAATCAGCCAATGCTAATCAATACCAAACAACTGAGAAACAATCAACAATCAACCCACTAACCAAATCATCCATCCACTCATTATCTAACAGGCTTACTGCTGGTCAGGGTCGCAGGGGGGCTGGAGCCTATCCCAGCATGCACTAGGCAAAAGGCAGGAATACACCCTGGACAGGGCCGACACACCATTCACTCACACACTCATACCTACGGGCAATTTAGAGTCTCCCCTGAGCCTAACCTGCGTGTGTTTGGACTGTGGGAGGAAACCCACACGGACACGGGGAGAACAAGCACACCCCACACAGAACCAAACTATTTAATGAAGCGAAAGGCTTTAATGAGAGGGGGGGGGGGGGGGGGGGGGGGGGACTTACTGTGCTCCAGAAAATGGGCCAGACCTGGCAGGTCATCAGGATCACTGAAGCTCCCCACGCCAACACACAGAGCGGCGGCTGACTGAGAGAGGGGGAGAGAGAGAGAGAGAGAGAGAGAGGAGGGGGGAGAGAGAGAGAGAGAGAGAGAGAGAGAGGGGAGGGGGGAGAGAGAGAGAAAAGGGGGGGAGAGCGAGAGGGAGAGTGAGATCGAGAGAGAGGAGGGGAAGAATGAAGGGAGAAAGTAAGTATATCTGACAGACACACACACACACACACACACACACAGACCATCAGGCAGTGTAGTGTTGAGTGAGCCACAGGCAGTGTAATGTTGAGTGAGCCACAGGCAGTGTAATGGTGGTTCACAGCCAGGGTAATACTGAATGACAGCCAGTGAAATGTGAAGCCGACTCACCTGTTTTTCTGATTTCCCTTTCTTCTTCTGTCCTTCACCGTCCTCGTCCAGCTCCTCAAAATCGCTGTCCTGCTCTTCCTCACACTCCTCCTCGTCTTCCTCCGTACCTTCCCCAGAGTCCTCTTCTTCCTCCGCCTCCTCCTCCCCCTCCTCTTCCTCACTCCCGTCCTCCTCTCCGAGTCGTCTTCATCGCAGGCGCCCTTCCCGTCTACGCAGCTGAAGTCTGAGATGAGCAGCACTCTCAGCCCATTGGCTAGCTCAATGTACCTGAGGGGCGGGGCCAAGAGTCGGTCACGTTTAAACTATCAGAGAGCAGAATTGACAATGTGTATCGCATCCATTATTTAAGCAAATAGCATCCCAGCATGCACAGGGTCACATATAAAAACGCTGGACAGGTCTGGTCGCGTATAATTATGGCTAGAACACCTAGAAGCGGAGACATTACATTACATTTATTTATCCAAAGCGACATACAATCATACTAAAGGTCACTGGAACAACTACAAAACACAGGTCCCATAAGGTACAATACTCATTTTGTACAGTTATTCATAACTATGAACTTATTAAAGTCCAGTTCACACAGTGAACACTACTCTGATCTAACCTATACTAACGTCAACCTAGGAGGCATTACAAGCTACAACATCAAGATAATGATACAAAGTAAAACATAAGTGCTGGATGGAGGTACATGTAGCATGAAAGAGGGGAATAGTGCATGGTGATAGTTATTCCAGGTATAGTCTGAAGAGATGTGTCTTCAGACCACAACAGAAGATGGGCAATGAGGGAGTGGTTCATAGAGGAACAGGGAGTTTGTTCCACCACTGGGGAGCTAGGGTGGAGGAGTTCCATTGTAGAGACGAGCGAGAACCCTTTTCCCGCATGGCAGGGGGTGCAAGGCATCCTGCTGCAGCAGAACGGAGTGGTCATGCAGGTGTATAGAACTGAATCACTGACTGACAGAGGGGTGACTGGAGGGGTCCAAGGTGGATCACTTTTCTGACTTTCTGGAGCAATGGTGTTATAAGTTGTAACTTTTTTAATGAATACTCCGGAAAGACACCTGATTTTAAAATATCTGTCTTTAAAAGCAAGCTTATCGGTCTGGAAGCACACAGAAACGCTACACCACGAGTTTCTCTTTCATTTAGTCAGGCAGTCTGCGATCTTACTTTCCATCAAAAAGAGTAAAATAACGGTCAGAAACCCGACTACTGTTCTAGCAGGCAGAGAAGGCGCGTGGCGGTTCTCGGGTTCCATCAGGGCTGTCAGCGGTGACACTAAAGCACGTGGACCTGTGCATACATACAGAGTGAGAAGGTCTGTCCCAGTGTCAAACAATACTGAACGGGAATGAACACACAAATAAAAGCTACGGCGTAGAACTGAAACACGCGGCGCAGGAATCTCTCTAAATGGGCCCATTCACAACAAGAGCCGCATGTGATCGCGGTATGTTTATCTTTGCAATGTTTGCAAAATTACCTGTATTGCTTCGGGTCACTAGGCGATTTGATTATTTGGGGGTCTCCGAGGTTGTCCTCATCGCCTCCAGCGCGGGCCCCGGCGAGTAGGTGCGGATCACCCCAGTCAGGACCGGGCGGCTGACCCGCGGCGCTGGCATCGCTGCTGGACTTATTCGTCTGGGGCATCGTCGGTAAGTGTGAGACTTCGGCGCTGTATTTGGACAACACCGAACGGGAACATAAAGCGTGACGCCTTATAGCCCCGAGCGCGGTAATACCTCGGGTCAACCGCAACAGTGCAACACGTATGACTGGGAACGAATTCACAATGTCTTATTTTTTAAAGTCTGTAATAGGTGTGCAGCTAGATAGCTAGCAAATGTTGTTGAATGAACCCAGTAATACAGCTAATTTATCTCGCTGAGACACGTTAGCTAGCCAGCAGAGTTAGCCGACTTCCTATATTTTGTGGCAGCACCACTGTCACCAAAGTAGCCCAGGAAATGAACTAACGTTACACTGTAAAATAAATCTAGATTAAATCCGATTACGCTAGATGGCGAGTTACATTCAATTATAGCCAACTGGCTCTAAAGAACAAACTTTGAGCAAGCATTAGCTTTAGCTTCCTCGGCTCTACGCTGTCCTCAGCGCTTTCTGCTGCTGTTAATCAAGCTGTTTAGCCTGCGTGCTACAGCCAAGACCGCTCGATCGCGGCAATGTTTTCAAATAAATCGGAAAGAGAATCACAGCCAAAATAAGCTACCTGTTACAGGTAACTTCTGTTCATTTGAGAACCTGGGTGAATTTATGTAAAAGTTAAAGTGCCCCTCGGTAAAGCCACTCTGTCATACCTCGGTTGTTGATGTCAGGACATCCAGAAACCCCAGCCTTGGCACTGCGGCTGTAATCGCAGATTCCAAGAAGCAGCGATATGACTGGCTAAAATTGTGGACGGCTCAAAATACAAACGTCTGATTGGCCAACACGTCGCGTACAGGTTCTGAATCGGGAAGAGATTGAGGAAGTAACGTTAAGGTTGGTAGACCGGCGACGATGGCACCATGTGCGTGAACGCGAATAGAGAAAGGGTTAAATAGCGGTCCACCATAATAACTGTTTAGGCCAGTAAGTACGATCATAACTCTCGATTTACTTGCCGTCAAACAGTAGCATGGCTATTTACAGCGTATTAAATAACAATAAGAATTCTAGCACAAGCCATAACGATTTGCCTTCGAACACTGCTTCAAGGAAGGCACTGTAATCTTGTAGATGGTCTGTATTTAATATCTCAGGGTGAGCTGGACAAAGATTGTTGACATAACACAAAGATCTGCGGTTTTACCGCACTGCACTGTAGACCGTCCCCTGTCCACTATATGTGGCTCGCTGCGATTTTCGGTGTACATCAGCCCATCCACGTGATTAAAACAAATCTAAATGACGCTTCCTTTAAGCAGACGCACAATAAATAAGTTATTAAAGTAATTTAATGTTTGGTAATATCCAGAGACACAACATGCACTGATAATGTAATAATAATTGTTGGTAGAGTAACATAGATCCATATTTCTGTTAAAAAAACAAAATTAAAAATCCAGCAGCCACAGGTATATGGTGATAGATAAAGAGTTATTTATGTCCAAGAATGAAATACTAAAATACAACACTCCAGATATAAGGAATATAGGTGACACGCTGAAGCACTGGTTTTTGGTGCAGTGATGGGCCTGTAGTCTGGTGCCCAGTTCTGACTGCGGTCGGCCATCTTATCACCTGGGAGTGATTCAGCCAGCAGGGACATCTCGTGTTTTGGTAGGAGCTGAAAGGTCAAGGGTCAGCAGAGGGAGGTTGTGGTCAGCAGGCGCAGTTCTTGGGCGGCTCTGGGGGTGGGTCTGTGAGTCGTGTTGTCTTGGCGCCGCTGGTGATTGACGGATCAGCGTCTGCGGCCTGTGACATGTTCACGAGGATGACGTCCACCAGCCGGTCGAACACCCATCGCACGTTTGTGTTCTCCTTGGCGCTCGTCTCGAAGTACTCGAACCCTGCGCCATGGCAACGGCCACACAGAGTAAGACATTCCGATGAGAACCACAGCGTATGTATTCGTGCCTATCATGTTCACTAAAATCACCTTGCGCATTAAATTCTGACAGTATCTAATAGAATAACTAAACAATAGCTAGCTAGAAACGTCTGTGTTTGCGTACATACGCAGGGTATGTCTCCGGCCTTAATGTGAATGCAGTGTGAAGTGCCCGGTGTGCAACCCCCCCCCCCCCCCCGTGCCCCCCCCCCAGACTCACCCAGCTGCTGTGCCAGGCCCTTGCCCCTCAGCAGAGTGACGACACGCTCACCCTCTCGGTCACACTTATTCCCAACCAGGATCACCTGAGCACTGTCCAACGAGTATGTCTTTATTTGAGTGGCCCTGGAACGCACACACACCCCGACACACACACACACACGCACACACACATACACACACACACCCCGACACACACATGCACATGCACACACACATACACACACACTACACACACACACATGCACACACATACACACACACACACACACACACATACACACACACACCCCGACACACACATGCACATGCACACACACATACACACACACACCCCGACACACACATGCACATGCACACACACACATACACCCGACACACACACACACACACCATACACACACACACACACACCACACACACATACACACACACACCCCGACACACACATGCACATGCACACACACATACACACACACATACACCCGGCACACACACACACCCAGACACACATACACACATGCACACACACACACACACACCCCCGACACACATACACACACACACATGCACACACACCCACATACACCCGGCACACACACACACACACACCCAGACATACTCCCACACACACATGTACACACACACACACACGTGCACACAAACACACACACATACACCTGGCACACACACACACAGACATACACACACACATGCACTCACACACACTCACACACATACATACACACATACACAGACGCGCACACATACACACAAACATTTACATGTTATGTGATACATATCCAGTTTCTAAACAAATCCAATATGCATCTAGTTTCTGGAGGTTGTCTGGGTATCGGACCAACATTATGTGACAATTAACATCCCATAATAAGCATGTGGCAAATACGAGACACCATGCAGTACAGCTGGTCATCAGGCCAGACAAAATGCAGAGTATGAACATGAGAAATGCAGCCAAGGCTGAAATGCACACAGTCTGACATGCAACATGTACAAAATAATGTGTAAACAGATTACCACATATATCAGATGCACATCAATCTGATTAGTTAACTGTAGTGGGTTTTAGTGAATAGAGCCACGTGCACTCACAATCACACCCCTGCAGTCACGTGCACTCACAATCACACCCCTGCAGTCACGTGCATTCAAAATCACACCCCTGCAGTCACGTGCCAGAATTTCAGGCTTAATCATCCCATTCTAGCCTTTTAACTTTCACTGTTTTTTTTCTTCTTCTTCAGATCACTGTATTCTAGAACTCTTCCTCACGGCTACATTTTCAACATTCCGGAATGCCAAATCCCTGTCTTCCGCGTTGACCCACCAGTCCTGCACGGCGTTGAAGGACTCCTCGTTGGTGATGTCATACATGAGGACGAAGCCCATGGCTCCTCTGTAGTAGGCCGTGGTGATGGTCCTGTACCGCTCCTGCCCTGCGGTGTCCTGGGGGAGGGGGGCACAGAGCAAAGCATGATGGGAGTTTTGCTGACACACTGCCTGTCCTCATTAAATGTGCTTTTTCCTGTGCACATCAGGGCAAACATCCTTTGACAAATAAACCACACAAATGACACAGGATCTAAAGGATCTGCCGGGTTAGTAACTCCTCATCTGTGTGCATTACGCATATTTGCTGTTCCACTGGTTCTGCTTTGTGAAGCAGGCAAAGCCATGGGGGCTCAGAAGGGGGGGGGGGGTCTGAGGGGGGGGCTCTGTGGGGGGGGGGCTCTGAGGGGGGGGGGTGCGTTTCTCTCACAGTCGCAGGTCACAAACAGCACGCTCCAGATTTACACGTCATCT
This sequence comes from Anguilla japonica, assembly GCA_025169545.1. NCBI lineage: Eukaryota > Metazoa > Chordata > Actinopteri > Anguilliformes > Anguillidae > Anguilla > Anguilla japonica. The sequence goes on from CM045888.1 coordinate 2,224,123, forward strand.
GCGGGAAGCTGATTGCACCTGACAACGCCGTCGCACACAATCACTTATTAACCTTAATCAAAGCAGATAACCAGAACACAGAACATAATCTACCATGAGCCAGAACTGCACCACTTCACTCTGAACACACCACCTCACTCTGAACACACCACCTCACTCTGAACACACCACCTCACTCTGAACACACCTCACTCTGAACACACCACCTCACTCTAAACACACCACCTCACTCTAAACACACCACCTCACTCTAAACACACCACCTCACTCTGAACACACCACCTCACTCTAAACACACCACCTCACTCTGAACACACCACCTCACTCTGAACACACCACCTCACTCTAAACACACCACCTCACTCTGAACACACCACCTCACTCTAAACACACCACCTCACTCTAAACACACCACCTCACTCTGAACACACACCTCACTCTGAACACACCACCTCACTCTGAACACACCACCTCATTGCAACCAGCTAATATATAAGCTTACATACTAACCAAGCCTAGCTTAACTCCAGTACAAATCCAGCCCAGCCCTGCTTAGCTTCAATACTAACCCAGGACAGCCCTGCTTAGCTTCAGTACTATCCAATCACAGCCCTGCTTAGCTTCAGTCCTATCCAATCACAGCCCTGCTTAGCTTCAGTACTACCCAATCCCAGCCCCAGTGACTATAAGAGACTAAAGGAAAGAGGATGAAAAAATTCTCAATGTGTGAAAGGAGGACATTTTGGGAGGGGGGTAAGAGGTGAGAGAGAATTATGGGAGAAGTGGGTTGCCAGGTGCTGAAAGTATGCCACCCACCCAGATCTGGAGCTTGATCCTCTTGGTGTCCCGGTAGACGGTCTTGACCTTGAAGTCGATGCCCACGGTGCTGACGAAGGCGGGGCTGAAGGAGTCGTCCGCGTAGCGGAACAGGAAGGAAGTCTTCCCCACGCTGCTGTTCCCAATGATCAGCAGCTTGAACATGCAGTCAAAGGTGGGCTCGACCTCCTTCAGTCCCGCTCCAAAATCCGCCTTCGCCATGTGGGCCAAGCAGTCGAGATGTAAATCTGAAACCACAAACTAGCGAGCAAATTTCAATCAGTCATTCAGGCCGGACGTTTACATTGTCCGGTCGGGACCACAAACTGCTGACCAGACCTGTACAAATCAGGCAACCCTATGTGTGAATATAGATAAATAAATCTATCATCTACATTTATTTTTATGTTTATGCTGCATTGTAAATGTGGCATTGAAACATTATCAACATGACAGTACTACTAGGCTATAAACACGTGTTTCCCATATAATTTATCTGAACATGGTTATAAAACAAACAAAACCAACATCACTACAGTGGGTAAATATTAAACTCAAAAGTGAATAATACTGCAAGTACAGTTGCCGCATACTAGTGTCACGCGAGTGAAATGACACTGGACATTCTCAGAACACCAAACCAAATCCAAACCATGTAAGTGTGAATGTATTTATGCCATGCTAAGTGAAAATATAATCATTCACAGCAAGTCGTCAGAGTGTACGACTGGAGTGAACTGAGGAACCAACCTGGTAATGGAATTACGCGCTTATCCCTGAGAAACAACGAGAAAAGACGAGGAAAAGTCTGTTGTCATAGGAAAGGAACCAGACGCGCGCAGGAACTGCGCCAAGAGGTCACCTTCGCGTGCTGAAGCCAAGGAACGCCACTGCAGCTCACTAAAACCCCAATGACAACACAGGAGATTTCAAAGTAATGCTCAGATCTGTGACGCTGATCAATATCTCGCTGACCATCGTCCGTCTTGCTGCGAAGGTAGCATTCATGTACTTTCAAAAATTAAAAAGGTGTCAAGCGCTCACAAACCGTTCCTGAATAGAGTACGCCAAGGGATGGGAATTGTCAAGCTTGTTCTAGAATTAAACGTATACAATATTAAAATATGTTTAATGACGTTTTTGAATAAAAAATGCAGGTATGGATACAAATGAAGATCTCACCTTTAGTATGCTTTGTTGGTGGTTTACAGGAACAAAGTTCATGAAGGCGAAACGTTGGAAATGAGAGGTGCGTGCGTACACTTTCCGCGCAAATCCACTGTTGCCGAAGTGCTGAAGGATTTGCAAGATGTAGGTAGGCTATCAGAGCGTGGTTGCTCGGTGCATTTCCGTTCACCATCGCCGAAATTAATTGTCTTTAGGTGATAAATGGAAAAAAGCGCCACCTTTTCCGTGATAATAAATCATTTACAGATAATTCGTTTTAAATCAGGATAATTCGTTATTTGTGCGCGAAGGGAAGGTTTCCGAAGAATACCGCGTGTTCGACCAATACTCCTGTGCTGGTGACTTTCGCATTTGTTTTATAGTTCCGTTTAGCAGTGGCCGTAGCAGGGGTTTAAAAAGGGGAATTTAGAATTTGGAGTGTTAGAACTGAATTACCAATAATATGTTTCAACGTTTCAGAGGTCCAATCGGATAAATGTTGGTGTAGATGCAGATCGGCTCAGTTGCCGAATGTAGATTATAAGAACTGTTCCTGAAGGACCTCGTTCTACCTGCTGGCTCACGTTGACGGCTTCGAGGCTCATTTTTGCATTGAATGAGCGCCCTCTTTTGGGGCGTTTTTTAATTTATTTTTTATTTTTAATTGAGTCAATTGCCTAATATGTTTAAATTGATCCAATTTTGGGAAAACGCAGTCACATTTGTAAGTTATTCGCATTGCTGCAAAATTCGCGATTGCAGAAGCAAGCATGCATGCACGTCCTTGCGGCCACACACATGAAGTGTAATTGCTTGAATTATTGATTAAAATATCTTCAGCTAAATTCTATTTGTAACATGCTAATTGTATTCCGCCATTACTGCCATTTAAAAGCCCCTCTGGCATTCAGATAATTCACAAGTTAAATAATCCAGATGAGCCAATTGTGACGTCTAAGTAAATTTATTTCGTGCCTCATCATGTTTCTTCAGAAAATAGTATTTTTTTTTTTTTTTGGTTTTTTTTTTTCAGATCTTTTTCAGATCTACTGCCAGGGCCCAGGTGTGACAGAAACACTCAAGAAGAAGCTGCTTCTGCGGTGACTGTTGTTCTGTGGGTTATCATAGAATTAGATCTTCTACAAAGAGAAGTATGATGTCTGTATCATGACATTATAAAAACAAAGTTACTTTTCTGGCTTTTCCAGGCTTTCCTCTGCTCTTTGCTGTCTGTCCATCTTTCATTCAACTGCTATACTCACCCTGCGAAACCCCTCCCCCAAATTCTGCATATCCAGCATGGAGAATGTGCGTGGGCAGGAGATAAGAATAGTGAAATGGTGTTGATGGTTTGGCAACAACATTCATTCATTCACACACACACACACACACACACACACACACACCCTTCACATCAGCACACACACACCTGTCTCTGTGGTCAAACCCTCTGAACAGTTCTTAATTCTTCCACTAGAGGGCAATGATGAGCCACAATCGCTGCAAAAGCAATAAAGCTTCAACACACTACCCTCTTTTCTCCATTGTAACTCTCACTCTTGAGATTTCTCCTTCCACACCACGTTTCCTTCAACACAGCACATTGCCGCACCACCATAAAAATTTTTAAACACTTTTGTCCGTAGTAGTTTTTCATGATCACGCGATGCAGTATGTGACATGTCACATGACAGCTTTGTGAATCAGAATGCAGTCTGACAATGTGAGGAAATCCTGCCGGTCACAAGGTCACATTGAACCCCAAAGGAAGTGGCTGACCCAAACAGGAAGTTGTCACAGTTTGGAAGAGGATTTACCAGGAAGGATCATCCAGGAGTCACGTGACATGGCCCATATTGTGAACATTCACAAAGCCGCTGTTACTGTGAGATCACTCACATTCACAGTCCCGAGTGAGACTCCTTTACTGTGACATCACTCACATTCACAGTCCCGAGTGAGACTCCTGTACTGTGACATCACTCACATTCACAGTCCCGAGTGAGACTCCTGTACTGTGACATCACACAGACACACACACACAAACTCTATTTCAGGTCTTAAGATTAAGCAGTCAATTCAAATAATGAATTGAAATCATAATTTCTTCATTGAATGCAGGCCCACTAGTTCTAAGTTACAAAACAAAGGTTATTCACAGATAACCATCACAAAGATTCTTTACAAAGTACCAGAAGGGATGGTGCAAAGACCAGGCCTGAAAAAGCAAGCAGTTCCGGTAAAACATTCATTCATAACACATGGTGGACTAGTTATGTAGGTGAGGTACAGTATATAGGTTAGCTTAGGTCTATCTAAAACTTTTATTATTATTATTATTATTATTATTATTATTATTATTTAATATATTATTTTATATATTTTAAAATATTAATTTAAGATATATTATTATTTAAGATATTATTTTCTCCTTAAATGCATTTACCTTTCTGTCCTAAAAAGATTCCTGAGCTCCAAAGATAAAGTATTTTAGCACCTCTAGGGGATAGCAGAACAAACACACAATTACATGCTCGGGTACCAACACACCCTTACAAATTAAGTAAAAACACACGCACACACATACAGGTACAAATACACACCTATACACACACAGGTATGTTTTTCATTTTTAATTTTTGTATAAAATTCTATATGATATAACATTGCATATATTTATATATATATTAATCATCATACTACAAACATTTTTCAACTAAACACTACATGAATTGTTTCTAAGTGTTTCTGTAATTGTGGCCTGTTTTGCTGTCGTATAATACTTAAGATAGTGAAATGTACCAAGACTGGTCACTCAAAGACCTGCCAGGCCTGCTATGAGTGGAACACTGGCAGGGCTGTGGAGTGCAGTGAGGAAAGTACAGGTGCTGCTGCTCTCTGTCACAGCCTGGTGGAGTGGGGGGAGTGGGGGGGGGGGGGGGGGTAAGGGGTGGAGCATAGTTGGGATGGGGGTGGGGCCTAGTATGGGGCGGGGTAGAACAGGGGGTGGGGCAAGGTGTGGATGAGGCAGGCGAGAGATGTCAGAAGCTAGCAAATTCGATGTACCATATTATACCACTTTTTTTAAAAGTTTAAATGAAAAAACAAAAAAACTCACACGTCTGAACGCTTTGTACACTTAGGCAAAGAACACTTGTACCTCTTTCATAACAGTTTCATTTAATTTCTTTTTTTAACACTATAAACAAAGGCAATGCTATTTCATCCTAATTTACAAAGGAAAGGAAGCGGGCCGGTCGGCACAGAAATGAATGGGATTGGGCAGCGAGACACGGAACTGTAATGGCTGACTCTGCAGGTACTACAGAATGGGCGTGATATTAGGGACAAATCGCGCGTGGAATTCAGTCACACACTCTTGGAGTGGAGAGAGCAGCTGAAGCAGACAGGAAGGGAGAAGCAGCCAGGTGTGGGTCACTGCAGGTAGAAAAGGTGATGGGAGAGGTTGGCAGCCAGGTGTGGGTCACTGCAGGTAGAAAAGGTGATGGGAGAGGTTGGCAGCCAGGTGTGGGTCTCTGCAGGTAGAACAGGTGGGTAGGTGGGTGAGGGGAGAGGTTGGCAGGCAGGTGTGGGTCGCTGCAGGTAGAAAAGGTGGGTAGGTGGGTGAGGGGAGAGGTTGGCAGGCAGGTGTGGGTCGCTGCAGGTAGAAAAGGTGATGGGAGAGGTTGGCAGCGAAGCCACACAGACTGTTAACCGAAACTGTTTTTTTATCCTGTTAATGGCTCTGCTGATATAGAACAGGGTGTAGAACCGAGGGAGAGATGGTGTCTTTCAACTGTAAGCAGTTTTGAGGACACAAAGCAAAGGGAGTAAGCACCCTTTCCCACCAACTTTTCAGCAATCACATGACATTCCAAAATGGTGAATAAAAGAAGGCTAAAAAGACTGTAACAACTGTCCTTGTATGACTGATACAGACATGATAGACAGCACATCCATAAAAATATTTTTTTTTTAAACAATATTACTGGTTTGCACATTTATGAAATAAAATCTGAGCTCCAGACCAACCCTTAATAACAACACAAAACTGTACTTTTAATTGTTACATACCATTTAGTAATGTCTCAATTTCTTGTAACATCCTGCTATTCTCTCAATACAAATATTTACAACCAAAAGACAGCAGGTGTGTCTGGCATGTTTAAATACATACTGCAGAAAATGTTTTATAATTATATGCTGCAGAGTGTTGTATAAGTACACACTGCAGAGAGTGTTGTATAATTACACACTTCAGAGAGTGTTGTATAATTACACACTTCAGAGAGAGTTGTATATAATTACACACTTCAGAGAGTGTTGTATGATTACACACTTCAGAGAGTGTTGTATAATTACACACTTCAGTGTTGTATGATTACACACTGCAGACAGTGTTGTACAATTACACACCAGAGAGTTGTATAATTACACACTGCAGTGTTATATAATTACACACTTCAGAGTGTTGTATAATTACACACTGCAATGTTGTATAATTACATACTTCAGAGAGTGTTGTATAATTACACACTACAGAGAGTGTTGTATAATTACACACTGCAGACAGTGTTGGATAAACACACGCGTTGCTGCTGAAATCAGTGATATAAGTAAAGAAAGTACCAGGAGATCCTCGCTGTACCAGGAGTCCGGTGAGGGAGCGTGTACAAACGCACACATCTTCTCACGAAAGGAAATGATAGGTCCCTTAGATCCACGTCCTCCTCTCAGTATTGTGATGTCATTTCCTGAAGCCCCCAGCCCCACAGGGAGCGACTGTACAGCTCCTGTGAATGTGGCGCACGTACTGCACCACGGTCTCCAGCAGGAGGCGCTCAAGACGGCTTCCTGTGTGGGGATTGGAGGAGACTCTACAAAGCCCCTTTCACACGTGGAACCTGCAGCATCGTCTGGCTCAGTTATCCGGGTTAGGCAGCTGTTTTCCCCCTTCACACACCTAGGTCTCCATGTAGGTCTCCTACATTGAAAAATTCTGTGTCTAGTTTCAGTTAGGTCAGGCAGGATGTCTACCCTCAGAAGCCATGTAGGGCAAATCCTAATGTTACGCTAGTTTGTCTTAACAGTTTTAGCAGTGATGTAAATCCTAACAAACACAACACAGTTGAAGAGTGACAGTTTTAAGAAAACTTACAGTAACATCTTTAACAATATAGCTCAGCTATATGATCCCAAATAGTTAGAAAAGTTAGATAAACAATGGAAACATGGTTTATCAGCTAAAATCAATATATATATATATATATATTTGTTTCGTTTGGTAAAATGCAATGAGATTAATTGTTAGTGAAGTTAAACAGCTGGTTATATCTGCCATTGATATGAGGCAAAAGCCAGCTTGCTACATTGGGTAAAAAAGCAACTTAAACCTGGAAGAGCCTGACACTGATATTTCGGAGAAGTATTGCATGCAATTTTGTAATGGTGTTCTTAAAACAGGCAAAGCCATGTCAAGCAAGGACAACACCACCGTTTATTCCATTCCTAAAATAAATGATCAGATTTTCCCTGACAGAATCACTCAGTGCATTGCACACAGTATCTTCTATGTGCAATGTCTCATATTTATGCAAGAATTTTTGAGAGTCGAGTACTCCATCAAGAAATTGTACCAGAAACAAAAGGTCTATGTAAGAATGTCACAACCTTTCGTGTTCTTTATCGGGAACGTTTCTGCTTTATCCGGGAACGTTTCTGCTTTACCCGGGAACGTTGCTTCTGTTCACACTTGAGCTGTGGCGGAAGATTTCCGTAAATCTTATTAAGTCCTGAGCCAGCAAATTGGAGGAATGTTTCACACGGAAAACTGACTCCGGCTCTGTTCATACATGACACCGAGATGGAAAATCACCGGAACATTTACAGGTCAAGATGCATGTGTGAAAGGGGATCAGGAAAAAAAAGACTGCAGACAGACACAGAGAGAAAGAGAGACAGACAGATACGGAGAGAGAAGGAGAAAGAGTCTAAGGGTCTAAGGTCTCGTGCTCCTGCTGCAGATGCCAGTCGTTCTGTCTGTCTGTCAGTCTGTCCACCGCCTCCCCCTCTATCTCCCCCCCCCCCCCCCCATTCCCGGCACATTCCCCCGTGTGTCACCGGTGGTGCGCTC
>CM045888.1:2234738-2238789 GCA_025169545.1 Anguilla japonica
GTTCAGGGCGGTGAGTGGCGGCGCCAGGTTGCCGTACAGCATCGCTCGGGCGGGCAGAGGGAACGCTGGGGGGCTAAGCTGCACCATTCGGGTTTCGTTGAGCGTGTCCCGGCGAGGCAACGGCAGCGGCGGTCGGCACAGCTCGGTGGTCTGCACCGCGCGACTGTCCTCTTTCTGTTCCCCGCCTTTTATATCGGCGGCCCCTCCTCTCCTCCCGAGCTCGATCACCGCCACCTCCTTTTTCAGCTCGATGGCGTCATAAGCCGTTTCCTTGGTAACGCCATTAACGATGACAGTCCCGTTGCAGTGGTCGCCGGTGACCGTCTCCCTCCTCCCCTGGTTCTCCTTCGAGTCTGCCGCGGCTGCCACTGCCGTCGTGGTCTCCCGCTGGTCGGTGACCGGCCCGTCGCGTGCACGGTCCGGTCCAAGTGAGCCGCACGACTCCGCGGCTGGACTGCTCCGGTTCAGCTCCGCTTTCCGTTTTTCCATCATGACAGCAGGACGTGGCTGAACATGAAATGGCATATGCCCAGGCTTCTGTGCGGCAATGTTCGAGACACAGGACCCACAGGGACGAATCACCCCTCCGTCCCCCTAATTCCGATGTGGGCTAATACAGGAATATGATTCTGTCACCTGGAAAAAGATTGCATTATTTTAGCTAGGCACGTTGCGCACGGTAGCCCTGCAGTCGCTGCGCGGATCTGAAGCTATTTGAAGTCCTTTCGGAGCATTACATTACATTACATTTATTTCGCAGACGCTTTTATCCAAAGCATCGCCAGAAAAATTGATATGGGGTGACTCCTCCAATAAGAGTGTGGGCATTGTGACCCATATAGGCCTATTCAATATGAATGAATGAACCATTGCATTTACATAGCTCTTTCTCGAACGCGCAAAGTGCTTTCCAGTGATGAGTGGGAACTCACCTCACCTCACGCCTATATGTAAGCGCAATTAACTGTCGCGGCGATATGTGTCTCAGGGGACCGGATTAGCTGTTTGTGGTGTGGTAAAGCGTTCCACCTTGAAGGCTTGCCTCATACCTTTTCCCCTTACAATTCCCACAAAGCGCTTACCTTAAAAACCTTAAAATGTAACCCTTTCGTTAAAATGTATCTGAATAATATTGACTAAATCCTTCACAAACGACATATAGATGCAGTTGCAAGCACGTGGTACGATGCCACAATGCCCGTGGATGTTGGTATTTCATATGACCATGGTTAACAATGAGCTCACGTTGTTTAATATGAGCGTCTGTCCTACTTGGACTTTACCCATCAGTCCTGGAGGGAGACGCACACACACGAGGTGGCTGATCGGCGCAGAAGGGGGTCTTTATCAGCCGCGAGCACTAGTGCGGCGCAAACCGTCTGACGGTTAGACTTTGTCTATCTCTACAAGCACGACGTTCTTAGAAACCTGTTTAGGGTGGTCGTTTTTTTTTTTTCTTTTTTTTTTTCTGGAAAACCATGCACGCTAAATTTTTTCAAAGTGTCTGTTTAGTCGCGGTCGGACGACAGATAATCAGATAATGTATAGGTGTCGGTCCTGCAAATATAGGACACCGCTGTCTAATAGCCCCAGTTTCAAATAGCCAGCGGTGTCCCACGACATGTAGGCCTGTTGATGAATGTTGGGACCAGTTTCGTTCAGATTTGAAAATGCTGCCATTCTTTTGTTTGTTTTTCGAGAGAGAACAGTGACACAAACAAGGCCTAACTACTGCCATTTTGTGAAGGTCATATGTGTTAAACCATGGCATGGTGTGGCAGGAATGCGTCTGAATAATAAATAATGGCTATTTAATGCAGACCAAAAAGAGTCTGATAACATGACCGCAAATATTCTTTAATATGTTATTGCTCACGGTATTAAAGTTGTAGGGTATCAAATCGAAATGTTTATTTTGAATATGTATCAGATGAAAAATATATAAAAATGCGACGTCACAGCAAAATAATATATATATATATATATATATATATATATATATATATATATATATATATAATATATATATATATATATATTAGTTATACATTATATTATATTGATTATACATTTATAAGTTATTTTTTCACTGCCTGGGAGCAATGTATGAATGCCATACGTGATTTTACTCACTGCTGACGATTTATTGCTAACATTTTTGACTGCCTGTTTTATTTCTACATGCAAATGTGTATTTTTCGTTTGACTTCCATGCTCTCCTTGTTCTCCCGAGTCGAAATGGTTTCTGTTCTTTCTATAATTTAATCTCTTGCTTTGATAACATTTCGGCAACATTTAGTCAGCAAGGATGAAAACATATAATTTGTATAGAATTTCTGTCGTTGTATATTAATCTTCTTTATGCTAGGCTAGTAATTCACACAATAAAACGTTTACTTTAAAGCCGTTTTTAAAAAAAACACATGCAGTACATAAATAATTATTACGATTTTGTTTAAAATGTTCTCGTCGTGCATCAGTGAGCATTTTCATTTCTTTGGAGCTCAGTTTTTTTCGTAAAAGCGATTCAGAAACACCTGGCACTGTGAAAAATGAAAGCTATAATTTCCCACTTTCATTCCTCACTGTCCGTTGCCGAATTAATTTTTAAAACGAGGTGCATGTTGTCCAGTTCGGCCATAGGAAATAAGTGCATGTAACCATATTTAAAATAGCTCGTGACAGAAATCATTCGATCCCAATAGTAGTGTCTCGAGCTGTTTACGTTCACCAGTGTGTGTCCATAGAATTATATTCTTAAAAAATCATAAACTAATAACAAAACGTTCAAAATATATACTCTATTGTTCGTCGTTTATGTGTTGATAATAATAAATTATGTAAATAATGTAGATATCTGACCAACACTCTAATATTTAAGACGAACATCTAAGACTACCATTCTAATATTTTACCATGTAATAATATTTTAAACCTTTTATTTGAGCTATTTCGTTGACGCATCTAATAATTAAATGTTTTATGTCAGGATAGCTACAGCGGCGAGGTAATACTAATTGTCCTGAATTGTTCCTTTTAAAAATCGAAGGGAAACGGGCCTCCTTCTTCCAACAAACCACAAAACATTCAAAATGTCCGCAGTTTGAACGCCTGTCGGAGCAATGCGCGGAAATACATTCACATTCATTTTTTCGAATCAAAAGGATCTTCAATTAAACCTGGATTGTTGTGAAATGCTTTTAATATTATTATTAATATTGCTTACCGTCTGCGGAGTGTTGTTGATTTTAGTCTGTGTGTGGAGCCATTTTGTGAGGGGTCATCCATGTCTGAGCTTTCAGATTCAGTGGAGTGCTGTGCGGATCTGGAAGTGAGGTCTATATAATTCCACATCACGTCCCGCGCGCCGCTCCGTGTGAGTAGCGGAACACGCGTGCAATGTGGCCAGGAGAGATAAGCGCGCGGTAGCGGCCACTTCGCATTCGATAAGCACTTAAACCCATTATTTATGAAATGATTCATCATTATTTGTCTTCTTTTTCACCACCGAGGACAAAAACGTAAAATGTGTTGGTTTATTGGACAGGAGCATGCATATGAACCATTTGAGAATAGTCTACTTGGATTTTTCCCCCTAATTTGTCATATAAAAAACTTGGAGCTATCATCAAGCATAATATGCATAAACTAAATTTTTTATATAATGGACAAGAGAAATATTTAAAGAGAAACCGTTTACACTCTTTCATGTGTGTTTTAACAATATTTGAAATTAATAATTAGGCATATTTTTTCCCACCATGCTATGACATGGCATTAAGAAGGAACAGAGGACATGTCAATATGCACAACAGCACGCGACCGTCGCGCAGATGTGTGGACTGCATGTAGTATATGGTGTGAATCCTTCTGCATTGGAGTCGCGTGGTTATGCGCTCGTGCACAACACGCCTGCGTTGGTTGTGTACACGGGGAGAAGTCAAACCTAACGCCGTCTCAGGGTAACGTCTCTTTGTTAATTAAGTGAATCGCACAGATTAGGTTGACGCACATTTTCCCACGGCGCGAAAGCTTGAATGCAATGAATTAG
>CM045888.1:2238889-2253889 GCA_025169545.1 Anguilla japonica
GTGTGAGTCTCACTGCGGTCTCTCCTCTCTGTGTGAGTTTCACTGCGGTCTCTCCTCTCTGTGTGAGTCTCACTGATGTCCTCTCCCTCATCCTGGTTCCTCCTCTCTGTGTGAGTTCACTGAGGTCTCCTCCTCTCTGGTGAGTCTCACTGCGGTCTCTCTTCTCTGTGTGAGTCTCACTGCTGTCTCTCCTCTGTGTGAGTCTCACTGCGTGTCTCTCACTGCTGTCTCTCCCTCTCGTGTGAGTCTCACTGCTGTCTCTCCTCTCTGTGTGAGTCTCACTGCGGTCTCTCCTCTCTGTGTGAGTCTCACTGCGGTCTCTCCTCTCTGTGTGAGTCTCACTGCTGTCTCTCCTTTCTGTGCGAGTCTCACTGTGGTCTCTCCTCTCTGTGTGAGTCTCACTGCGGTCTCTCCTCTCTGTGTGAGTCTCACTGCGGTCTCTCCTCTGTGTGAGTCTCACTGCTGTCTCTCCCCTCTGTGTGAGTCTCACTGCTGTCTCCCCTCTGTGTGAGTCTCACTGCTGTCTCTCCCCTCTGTGTGAGTTTCACTGCGGTCTCTCCTCTCTGTGTGAGTCTCACTGCGGTCTCCCCTCTGTGTGAGTCTCACTGCTGTCTCCCCTCTGTGTGAGTCTCACTGCTGTCTCCCCTCTGTGTGAGTCTCACTGCTGTCTCCTCTCTGTGTGAGTCTCACTGCTGTCTCCCCTCTCTGTGTGAGTCTCACTGCTGTCTCCCCTCTGTGTGAGTCTCACTGCTGTCTCCTCTCTGTGTGAGTCTCACTGCTGTCTCCCCTCTCTGTGTGAGTCTCACTGCTGTCTCCCCTCTGTGTGAGTTTCACTGCTGTCTCCCCTCTGTGTGAGTCTCACTGCTGTCTCTCCTCTGTGTGAGTCTCACTGCTGTCTCTCCTCTCTGTGTGAGTCTCACTGCTGTCTCCCCTCTGTGTGAGTCTCACTGCTGTCTCTCCTCTCTGTGTGAGTCTCACTGCTGTCTCTCCTGGGTCTCCCTCTCTGCGCGATGCAGCCTGGTTCTGTTCGACCTGTTTGTGAACATCCTGGAGCACACCCTGGCGGAGCCCGCGTACGAGGCTGACGTGGCCCAGCTGGAGTACAAGCTGCTGGCTGGAGAGCATGGCCTGGTCATCAAGGTCAAGGGCTTCAACCACAAACTGCCTGTGAGTCTCACGCACGCACATACACACACACACACACACACACGCACACATACACGCAAGCACACATACACACACACACGCACGCACACACTGTCTCACACATACACACGCACACATACACACACTCTCTCACACACACACGCACAAATACATGCACGCACACACACACTCTCTCACACACACGTACACACACACGCACACACACTCTCTCACACACACACGCACACATACATGCACGCACACACACACGCACACGCACACACACTCTCACACACACACGCACACATACACGCAAGCACACATACACACACACACGCACGCACACACTGTCTCACACATACACACGCACACATACACACACTCTCTCACAGACACACGCACAAATACATGCACGCACACACACTTTCTCACACACACACACGTACACACACACGCACACACACTCTGTCACACACACACACACACACATACACACACGCACACACACACTCTCTCTCACACACACACACACACACACACACACACATGCACACACACTCACACCGGACTGCAGAGTGACTCCTCTGTGACTCTGGACTCTGCTGTGCTGTGACTCTGCTGTGACTTTGCTCTACTGTGACTCTGCTGTGACTCCTCTGTGACTCTGCTGTGACTGTGACTCTGTTGTAACTCTGCTGTGACTCTGTGACTACTCTGCACTGTGACTCTGCTGTGACTCTGTGACTCTGCTGCACTGTGACTCTGCTGTGACTCTGCGACTCTGCTGCAGAGTGACTCCTTTGTGACTCTGTTGCACTGTGACTCTGTGACTCTGCTGCAGAGTGACTCCTCTGTGACTCTCTGACTCTGCTGCACTGTGACACTGCTGTGACTCTGCTGTGACTCTGTAACTCTGCTGCACTGTGACTCTGCTGTGACTCTGTGACTCTGCTGCACTGTGACTCTGCTGTGACTCTGTGACTCTGCTGCACTGTGACTCTGCTGTAACTCTGCTGTGACTCCTCTGTGACTGTGCTGTGACTGTGCTGCACTGTGACTGTGCTGTGACTCTGTGACTCTGCTGCACTGTGACTCTGCTGTGACTCTGCTGTGACTGTGCTGTGACTCTGCGCTGCAGTTGCTGTTTAACCTGATAGTGGACTACCTGGCCGACTTCTCCGCCGCTCCGGACGTCTTCGCCATGTTTGCAGAGCAGCTGAAGAAGACCTACTTCAACATCCTGATCAGGCCGGAGAAGCTGGGCAAGTGCGTTCCTGTCCAGCCTGTGTGACTCCCGTCTTACTGCCCACACGCTGGCCGCTCTATGTGTTTGACACACTCCTGCGTGCTGCTGACGCACTCCTGCGTGTTCGACACACTCCTGCGTGCTGCTGACTCACTCCTGTGTGTTTGACGCACTCCTGCGTGTTTGACGCACTCCTGCGTGCTGCTGACGCACTCCTGTGTGTTTGACACACTCCTGCGTGCTGCTGACGCACTCCTGTGTGTTTGACGCACTCCTGCGTGCTGCTGACGCACTCCTGTGTGTTTGACACACTCCTGCGTGCTGCTGACTCACTCCTGTGTGTTTGACGCACTCCTGTGTGTTTGACGCACTCCTGCGTGTTGCTGACGCACTCCTGTGTGCTGGTGCTTCGGTAGGGACGTGCGGCTGCTGATCCTGGAGCAGGCTCGCTGGTCCGTGGTGCAGAAGTACCAGGCCTTAACCAAGGGGCTGACCGTGGCGGATCTGATGCAGTTCAGCCGCGACCTCAAGGCCACACTGTACGCTGAGGGCCTGGTCCAGGGCAACTTCACCAGCGCTGTGAGTGTCCCCTACACCCTTACTACCAGCGCTGTGTCCCCTACACCCTTACTACCAGAGCTGTGTCCCCTACACCCTTACTACCAGCACTGTGTCCCCTACACCCTTACTACCAGCACTGTGAGTGTCCCCTACTCCCTTACTACCAGTGCTGTGTCCCCTATACCCTTACTACCAGTGCTGTGTCCCCTACACCCTTATTACCAGCGCTGTGTCCCCTACACCCTTATTACCAGCACTGTGAGTGTCCCCTACACCCTTACTACCAGCACTGTGAGTGTCCCCTACACCCTTAATACCAGCGCTGTGTCCCCTACACCCTTACTACCAGCACTGTGTCCCCTACACCCTTACTACCAGTGCTGTGCCCCCTACACCCTTACTACCAGCACTGTGTCCCCTACACCCTTACTACCAGTGCTGTGTCCCCTACACCCTTACTACCAGCGCTGTGTCCCCTACACCCTTACTACCAGTGCTGTGTCCCCTACACCCTTACTACCAGCGCTGTGTCCCCTACACCCTTACTAACAGTGCTGTGTCCCCTACACCCTTACTACCAGCACTGTGAGTGTCCCCTACTCCCTTACTACCAGTGCTGTGTCCCCTATACCCTTACTACCAGTGCTGTGTCCCCTACACCCTTACTACCAGCACTGTGAGTGTCCCCTACTCCCTTACTACCAGTGCTGTGTCCCCTACACCCTTACTACCAGTGCTGTGCCCCCTACACCCTTACTACCAGCGCTGTGTCCCCTACACCCTTACTACCAGCACTGTGTCCCCTACACCCTTACTACCAGCGCTGTGTCCCCTACACCCTTACTACCAGCGCTGTGTCCCCTACACCCTTACTACCAGCGCTGTGTCCCCTACACCCTTACTACCAGCACTGTGTCCCCTACACCCTTACTACCAGCACTGTGAGTGTCCCCTACTCCCTTACTACCAGTGCTGTGTCCCCTACACCCTTACTACCAGCGCTGTGTCCCCTACACCCTTACTACCAGCACTGTGAGTGTCCCCTACTCCCTTACTACCAGTGCTGTGTCCCCTATACCCTTACTACCAGTGCTGTGTCCCCTACACCCTTATTACCAGCGCTGTGTCCCCTACACCCTTATTACCAGCACTGTGTCCCCTACACCCTTACTACCAGCGCTGTGTCCCCTACACCCTTACTACCAGCACTGTGAGTGTCCCCTACTCCCTTACTACCAGTGCTGTGTCCCCTATACCCTTACTACCAGTGCTGTGTCCCCTACACCCTTATTACCAGCGCTGTGTCCCCTACACCCTTATTACCAGCACTGTGAGTGTCCCCTACACCCTTAATACCAGCGCTGTGTCCCCTACACCCTTACTACCAGCACTGTGTCCCCTACACCCTTACTACAAGTGCTGTGCCCCCTACACCCTTACTACCAGCACTGTGTCCCCTACACCCTTACTACCAGCGCTGTGTCCCCTACACCCTTACTACCAGCGCTGTGTCCCCTACACCCTTACTACCAGTGCTGTGTCCCCTACACCCTTACTACCAGCGTTGTGTCCCCTACACCCTTACTACCAGCGCTGTGTCCCCTACACCCTTACTACCAGCGCTGTGTCCCCTACACCCCTTACTACCAGCGCTGTGTCCCCTACACCCTTACTACCAGCGCTGTGTCCCCTACACCCTTACTACCAGCACTGTGTCCCCTACACCCTTACTACCAGCGCTGTGTCCCCTACACCCTTACTACCAGCGCTGTGTCCCCTACACCCTTACTACCAGCACTGTGTCCCCTACACCCTTACTACCAGCACTGTGAGTGTCCCCTACTCCCTTACTACCAGTGCTGTGTCCCCTATACCCTTACTACCAGTGCTGTGTCCCCTACACCCTTATTACCAGCGCTGTGTCCCCTACACCTTTATTACCAGCACTGTGAGTGTCCCCTACACCCTTACTACCAGCGCTGTGAGTGTCCCCTACTCCCTTACTACCAGTGCTGTGTCCCCTATACCCTTACTACCAGTGCTGTCCCCTACACCCTTACTACCAGTGCTGTATCCCCTACACCCTTACTACCAGCGCTGTGAGTGTCCCCTACACCCTTCCTACCAGTGCTGTGTCCCCTACACCCTTACTACCACCCTTAAACAGTGCACTTTTAGTGCCCAGTCTTTAATGCCTGTGGTGCCGATCTACTGTAAACTGCTGAGTCCTCTCATGTACTGTGTACCCTGAGTTTCTCTCTGATTCTCTGACCTCCCTTCTCTGGTGTGTTTTCTGCTGTAGGAGTCCATGCAGTTTCTGCAGTATCTCACAGAGTAAGTGTGAACGACGCTTCTCTTGAAATTAATATTCATTTGGCTCCCTCTCCAGCGCTGACCGCACGTATCAGGAAGTAATTCTGGAAGGTCAATGTGCGGAAGTGCTTCCCAGGTCATGCAGTAGAGCTAGAGACCCTCTGGGTGTTCAGTTTCAGACTTGATGCAGTGCTGGATACTGCTGTAGTCTGTAGGTTTGTAGTCTGGGCTGAATGGCCTGTTCTCCTCATTATGTATTCTTATATTCTTATGTTCTAGATGGGCTGAATGGCCTGTTCTCCTCATTATGCATTCTCTCCTGCTTTCTCTGTGTGCCTCCTTGCTTACAGTAAGCTGCAGTTCCGGCCTCTGCCAGCAGAGGTCCCTGTTCTTTTCCGGGTGGTGGAGCTGCCTGAAAAAGTCCACCTCTGTAAGGTCAAGTCCCTCAACAAAGGCGACGCTAACTCTGAGGTGAAAGTGTACTACCAGGTGAGGCGCGCCACAGATCTGCTCTCCTGAAGATCTTAAGCTTTACTTCGCGTTTCACCATCAAACCAGAAAGGAACTATAGCAAAATGGGCAAATACTTTATTTAATGGCCTTTACACCAAATTTCTTCACCATCATAAATTCCATTGAAATTCTTGCAAATCTTTGTTGAGCTGTCATGGGTCTGCCAAGCTGTACAAGTGTATAGGTGTAAAGGTGTACATGTATAGATCTTTACAGGTGTTAATTTGTACCAGTGTAGGCGGATATAGGTAGTATAGGAGTTGAGCAGCACAGTAAAGGTAAGTAAAGGTGATTAATTTATGTT
Source organism: Anguilla japonica (assembly GCA_025169545.1). Classification (NCBI taxonomy): domain Eukaryota; kingdom Metazoa; phylum Chordata; class Actinopteri; order Anguilliformes; family Anguillidae; genus Anguilla; species Anguilla japonica. The sequence continues at coordinate 2,244,973 of CM045888.1, forward strand.
CTCCACCCCCCCCCCCAGTCAGGACCCAAGTCGCTGAGGGAGCACACACTGATGGAGCTGCTGGTGGTGAGCACCGATAACCCCCATACTAAAACCCCCCTGTACCTACACCCCCAAACCTGACACCCCCAAACCCCCTCTACCTACACCCCCAAACCCCTCTACCTACATCCCCAAACCTGCACCCCCAAACCCCCTGTACCTACACCCTCAACCCTGCACCCCAAGCACCCTGTACCTACACCCCTAAACTTGCACCCCCAAACCCCCTGTACCTACACCCCCAAACCTGCACCCCCAGACCTCCTGTACCTACACCCACAAATCACCTATACCTACACCCCTAAACCTGCACCCCCAGACCTCCTGTACCTACACCCACAAATCACCTATACCTACACCCCTAAACCTGCACCCCCAAACCCCATACCCATACACGCAAAATCCAACATCTACATCCCCAAACCTCCATAACAACACCTCAAATTCCCAAATAAACACCCCCAAAACCCCTGTACCTACACCTCAAATCTGCACCCCAAAACCCCATATCCACACACCAAAATTCCCAAATCTACACCTGAAACCCCAATACCTACACCCCCAAATTCCCAAATCTTCACTCCCTGTTACAATAGCTCCAAATTTTCTAAACTACAACCTCAAACCCCCATACATGCACCTGCAAATTCCCAAATCTGCACCACTACACTTCCAAACTTACATCCCCAAAACCCCATACTTATACCCCCACACCTAAATTCTTAAAGACCCTAAATCAGTCAGTTTTGGGGTCTGAGCTAGACAGTATTTGTGGCAACCCTCTCTCCCGCTCTGTTTCAGATGCACATGGAGGAGCCTTGCTTTGACTTCCTGAGGACCAAAGAGACTCTGGGGTGAGTTTCTGTTTCCTGTTATTGAACATCACCATGGCAACATCACCACGGCAGCAGAGCATCACACCTGATGACCAGGTTCTGAGTTCTGAGTTGCGAATTGATTATATTTTCGTGATTTTTTGTTTGTTTTAGTTTTAGTTCAGAGGTGATTTAAGCTGACTTGTCCTTCCTTTGGGCTTCTCCCACAGGTACCACGCCTACCCCACCTGCAGAAACACCTCAGGCATTCTGGGCTTCTCTGTTACCGTGGAAACGCAGGCCACAAAGTTCAAGTGAGTTCTCAACATTTTTCTCTGCTGTGACCCAGGTACCATGGTGGCCTGTTCATAAACTTTCTCACATTCCACCTGACCAGTCCACTAAAATATGCTTCTGAATCTTTATTCATAATTGATATGCAATGCCGAGTGCTAACGGCATGTGAGCCTGCATTGCCCTGATATGCTAACGGTGCCTGTCTGTTGCGCTAACGTGCTAACGGTATGTGTGCCTGTGTTGCACTGACATGCTGACAGTGTGTATGCTTGCGTTGTGCTAACATGCCAACAGGTTGTGTGTCTGCGTTGCGCTAACGTGCTAACGGTGTGTGTCCCTGTGTTGTGCTAACGTGCTAACGGTGTGTGTGCCTGCGTTGCGCTAAAGTTATAACAGCGTGTGTGCCTGTGTTGTGCTAACGTGCTAACGGCATATGTGCCTGTCTTGTGCTAACGTGCTAACGGCCTATGGGCCTACGTTGCACAGCTCTGAGCTGGTGGAGCAGAAGATCGAGGAGTTCCTGGAGGGCTTCGGGCGGAAGATGAGCGCGCTGACGGAGGAGGCCTTTAAGACGCAGGTGACGGCTCTGATCAAGCTGAAGGAGTGTGAGGACACGCACCTGGGCGAGGAGGTGGACAGGAACTGGTTTGAGGTGCTGTCCCAGCAGTACGTCTTCGACCGGCTCAGCAGAGAGGTGAGTACAGCGGCCATGTGGAGGGGGCGGATTCAGTGTGGTCTGTGAGCCTGTTACGCGCTGCAGTGTGGTCTGTGAGCCTGTTACGCTCTGCAGTGTGGTCTGTGAGCCTGTTAGCAGTGTGGTCTGTGAGCCTGTTACACGCTGCAGTGAGGTCTGTGAGCCTGTTACGCGCTGCAGTGTGGTCTGTGAGCCTGTTACGCTCTGCAGTGTGGTCTGTGAGCCTGTTACGTGCTGCAGTGTGGTCTGTGAGCCTGTTACACGCTGCAGTGTGGTCTGTGAGCCTGTTATGCGCTGCAGTGTGGTCTGTGAGCCTGTTACGTGCTGCAGTGTGGTCTGTGAGCCTGTTACGCGCTGCAGTGTGGTCTGTGAGCCTGTTACGCGCTGCAGTGTGGTCTGTGAGCCTGTTACGCTCTGCAGTGTGGTCTGTGAGCCTGTTACGTGCTGCAGTGTGGTCTGTGAGCCTGTTACGTGCTGCAGTGTGGTCTGTGAGCCTGTTACGCGCTGCAGTGTGGTCTGTGAGCCTGTTACGCTCTGCAGTGTGGTCTGTGAGCCTGTTACGTGCTGCAGTGTGGTCTGTGAGCCTGTTAAGCGCTGCAGTGTGGTCTGTGAGCCTGTTACGCGCTGCAGTGTGGTCTGTGAGCCTGTTATGCGCTGCAGTGTGGTCTGTGAGCCTGTTACGTGCTGCAGTGTGGTCTGTGAGCCTGTTACACTCTGCAGTGTGGTCTGTGAGCCTGTTACCCGCTGCAGTGTGGTCTGTGAGCCTGTTACGCTCTGCAGTGTGGTCTGTGAGCCTGTTACGTGCTGCAGTGTGGTCTGTGAGCCTGTTACGTGCTGCAGTGTGGTCTGTGAGCCTGTTACGTGCTGCAGTGTGGTCTGTGAGCCTGTTATGCGCTGCAGTGTGGTCTGTGAGCCTGTTATGCGCTGCAGTGTGGTCTGTGAGCCTGTTATGCGCTGCAATGTGGTCTGTGAGCCTGTTATGCGCTGCAGTGTGGTCTGTGAGCCTGTTACGCGCTGCAGTGTGGTCTGTGAGCCTGTTACGCGCTGCAGTGTGGTCTGTGAGCCTGTTATGCGCTGCAGTGTGGTCGGGTGACGCGCGTCTCTCTGGCGCCCCCTGCAGGTGGACGCACTGAAGCTGATGACTAAAGCAGAGCTGCTGTCCTGGTTCCTGGAGCATCGCGGTCCCCACTCTCGCAAGCTCAGCGTCCACGTACGTGTGTGTGTGTGTGTGTGTGTGTGTGTGAGAGAGTACGTGTGTGTGTGTGTGAGAGAGAGTACGTGTGTGTGTGTGTGTGTGTGTGAGAGAGAGTACGTGTGTGTGTGTGTGTGTGTGTGTGTGTGTGTGTGTGTGTGTGTGTGTGAGAGAGTACGTGTGTGTGTGTGTGAGAGAGAGTACGTGTGTGTGTGTGTGTGTGTGTGTGTGTGTGTGTGTGTGAGAGAGAGTGTGTGTGTGTGTGTGTGTGTGTGTGTGTGAGAGAGAGTACGTGTGTGTGTGTGTGTGTGTACGTGTGTGTGAGAGAGTACGTGTGTGTGTGTGTGTATGTGTGTGAGTGTGTGTGTGTGTGTGTGTGAGAGAGAGTACGTGTGTGTGTGTACGTGTGTGTGAGAGAGTACGTGTGTGTGTGTGTGAGTGTGTGTGTGTGTGAGAGAGAGTGTGTGTGTGTGTGTGTGTGTGTGTGAGAGAGTACGTGTGTGTGTGTGTGCGTGAGCGTGAGTGAGAGTGTGTGTGTGTGTGAGAGAGTATGTGTGTGTGTGTGTACGTGTGTGTGTGTGTGTGAGAGAGAGTACGTGTGTGTGTGTGTGTGTGTGTGTGTGTGTGTGTGTGTGTGTGTGAGAGCGTACGTGTGTGTGTGTGTGTGTGTGTGTGAGAGTACGTGTGTGTGTGTGTGTAGGTTGAGGTGTGTATGAGAGTGTTGAGGTGTGTGTATGTACATTAAGGTGTGTGTGAGTGTGTTAAGGTGTGTGTGTAGGTTGAGGTGTGTATGAGTGTTGAGGTGTGTGTGTGTGTAGATTAAGGTGTGTATGAGAGTGTTGAGGTGTGTGTGAGTGTGTTAAGGTGTGTGTGTAGGTTGAGGTGTGTATGAGAGTGTTGAGGTGTGTGTGAGTGTGTTAAGGTGTGTGTGTAGGTTGAGGTGTGTATGAGAGTGTTGAGGTGTGTGTGTGTGTAGATTAAGGTGTGTATGAGAGTGTTGAGGTGTGTGTGAGTGTGTTAAGGTGTGTGTGTAGGTTGAGGTGTGTATGAGAGTGTCGAGGTGTGTGTGAGTGTGTTAAGGTGTGTGTGTAGGTTGAGGTGTGTATGAGAGTGTTGAGGTGTGTGTGTGTAGATTAAGGTGTGTATTTCTCTCTCTCAGGTGGTGGGCTTTGGGGAGGAGGAGGGGGACGCTGCCTCGGCAGGTGGAGATGAGGAGGGGGCGGGGCCACAGTGCTCCGCCTACGGGGAGGTGTCCCAGCTCACCTTTCTGCCGGCCACGCCCAGACTAGCGGACGCCTCCGTCATCACCGACATCCGGGCGTTTACCTCCACTCTGAACCTGTACCCCTACCACAAAGTCCTCAAATAACCCCCCCCCAAACCTGTACCCCTACCACAACGTCCTCAAATAACCCCCCCCAAACCTGTACCCCTACCACAAAGTCCTCAAATAACCCCCCCCAAAACCTGTACCCCTACCACAACGTCCTCAAATAACCCCCCCCAAACCTGTACCCCTACCACAAAGTCCTCAAATAATCCCCCCCCTCAAACCTGTACCCCTACCACAAAGTCCTCAAATAACCCCCCCCAAACCTGTACCCCTACCACAACGTCCTCAAATAACCCCCCCCAAACCTGTACCCCTACCACAAAGTCCTCAAATAACCCCCCCCCCCCCCCGAACCTGTGCCCCTACCACATAGCCCCCTACCCCCTCTCAAATTCTTCTCCCTTTCCATTTTGCTTTTCGCTCGGTAGAAAAGGTGTGTGTGTGTGTGTGTGTGTGCGTGTGTGTGTGCGCGTGCGTGCGTGCGTGCGTGTGTGTCTGTGTGTGTGTGTGTGTGTGTGTGTGAGTGTGTGTGTGTGTGTAAGCAGCAGGCAGCCATTCTCTCTCACTTACTCTCCAAAAAGGGAAGTGACCTCACAGGTAGCCACAGTGACAGCTGAGGTGCCGGGGTCAGGAGATGGGAGGGGGGAGGGGGGGGGGGGGAGGGTGGCAGGAGTTTCTATGGTGATTCTTAGTTTGGGATTGGGTGTTCTTCTTCAGATGGTTCGTCTCCAGATGATTCTGATTCAGGGCTTCCTGTCCAAGGACCAAGAGTTGTCACAGACTGGAGACTGTGTGTGTGTGTGTGTGTTAGTGATAGATACAGAGACTGGAGACTGTGTGTGTGTGTGTGTTAGTGATAGATACAGAGACTGGAGACTGTGTGTGTGTTAGTGATAGATACAGAGACTGGAGACTGTGTGTGTGTTAGTGATAGATACAGAGACTGGAGACTAGTGTGTGTGTGTTAGTGATAGATAGTGTGGACTGACTGCAGTGCCGTTAGGTGTGTTTTAATCTTCTGTTTTTACCTAGACTTCAGCGATGGGGGCAGGGGGTGTGGGGGTGGGATAGAGAAGAGGGGAGACCCAGCTTGACATGACACTGTGGAGCCCCCCCCCCCCCCCCCCCCCCCCCCCCCCCCCCCCCCCCCCCCCCCCCCCCCCCCCCCCATTCATGTTAATGAAATAATGAGATCCCTGCTTCTGTATCCCTCTGAATGACTGGGTTTGTTAACCTGTCTGCTTGAATGGAGACTATTCTATTGTATATTTATTAAATATGCAGATAAATGTGGCTCTGTCTGGCTCTGTGTGTGTGTGTGTGTGTTTGTGTGTGCGTGTATGTGGGTGTGTGCGAGTGTGTGTGTGCATGTATGCGTGTGCGAGTGTGCATGTATGTGTGTGCGAGTGTGTGTGTGTGTGTGTGCAAGTGTGTGTGTGTTTCCCTCCTCAGTGCTGCTGATAGGGTTCATAAGGTGAACATTGGCCTTGTCTAAATTAAATGAGAATTCATCTGCTGGGAGAATCATGGCCACCACATGCAATTAAAAATGTTGCAATTTTGTTTCAATTGTCCTTTTAGATAGCAGTTATTTCCTTGCCCACTAGGGGGCACATTTGCTCATTACAGAAGTTGGTGTGTGCGATTCAGCACAGTGTAAGGGGGATACTGTTATCTGAGAAAAATAAACAATATCATTTATGATTTTCCCCAGTTTTGTGTGGATCTTCTTGTTTTGACATTTTTTTTTTGAAGTACATCTTAATCACACCACTCAATGCAGTCTGTACATTTTTTGTTCTTTTATTTTTTTTCTACAGTGTTGGGAACGTAGTGCTGTCTGTGCTTGTGCACTAGGCCCTGTTCAGTTCAAATGAAATCAATCCAGACCTATTACTTGGGAGATTCTGGACATTGTAGTGGAGAGCCAGGAGAAAACACTTCCTGGATTTTTTTTTCTTTCTTGTGAACAGAATGTTTCTGGACTCATTATGACACGGAAAGAGTTTATCATCTCTTTATGACATCACAGTTGGGGTTACCTCTGAGGTCACATGACCCTGTACTAGCCAGAAGCTCTGCTCCTGCATTTTTTCAGCACATTCTACTTCCTTGTTCCAGCCAGAGATGATAATGTAGGGATGATTTGGGTGTTTAATTTTACCTGGTAGGGACTTTGGAAGTTAAACAGTCTCAGCAATGGCGCATGATTGGTGGAGTTCCTCCAGTAGGTGACACCAGTATCCCGTTGGTGGTTTATCATCCCTGAATGTAGCTGGCTCTGTGTGATTAACATTCATTGCCACAGCAGTGCGTGTGTGGTCACAACATCTCGTGAGTATTGGTAGAGATTCATCAAGCGGTAATGTAGGTGGGGAGGGGGGAAGGTTGGACGTGGGTGACACAGAGCTGAGGCTGGTGGGGTGGTATGGCTGCTGGCTGTAGTGATGCAGAGCTGAGGCTGGTGGGGCGGCTCGGCTGCTGGCTCTAGTGACACAGAGCTGAGGCTGGTGGGGTGGTATGGCTGCTGGCTCAAGTGATGCAGAGCTGAGGCTGGTGGGGTGGTATGTCTGCTGGCTGTAGTGACACAGAGCTGAGGCTGGTGGGGTGGTATGGCTGCTGGCTCAAGTGATGCAGAGCTGAGGCTGGTGGGGTGGTATGTCTGCTGGCTGTAGTGACACAGAGCTGAGGCTGGTGGGGTGGTATGGCTGCTGGCTGTAGTGATGCAGAGCTGAGGCTGGTGGGGTGGTATGGCTGCTGGCTGTAGTGATGCAGAGCTGAGGCTGGTGGGGTGGTATGGCTGCTGGCTGTAGTGATGCAGAGCTGAGGCTGGTGGGGCGGCTCGGCTGCTGGCTCTAGGGCTTGTACATCCCGTGGAAGGTGACGGGCATGATGGCCTCCACCTCGGCCCGGGCGATCTCCGACAGGTCCTTGGCGTTGAGGACCAAGAGGTAGCCGGGCCTCTGGGCCGCGCCCGGGTTCACCACGATGGTCAGCAGGATCCCTGCGGGGCGGAGAGGCGGAGCCTGTCACACATAGCCCCGCCCACCAGACAGAGCCCCGCCCACCACACACAGCAACACCTCAGTGGACTTTAATGCTGGGGTTCCCGACCCAGAGCTGCAGGGTCTTCTGGGTTCCTGCGGCTTTTCGGGACCATGCTTGGGGACCCCGTGTCCTAAAGGGTGGAGCTTCAGCATGCTGCCGCTGGCCCAATACAGCACGCTGTTTGGTTGGATGCCAGTACTGCTATGGTAACGCAAACACCCTTGACCTCGCCCCCCCACTTACCGTCATCCTCGTCCACGCCGTCGGGGGACTGCACGAAAATGGGCTCGGAGGGGTAGGAGTCCGGCTCCTGCCACACCCACGTCTCCTTGGTCCGGACGTTCAGCTTGCAGATCTGGGAACAGACGGGAGGCTCAGAGGAGCACCGGCGGGGCTTCTGGGGAACTCATCGTCCTGCTCAAACACTGGTCTACTGCACGGATGGGCCTCTCAGTCCGGCACCCGAGCCCTCCGACTCATTGCACATCAGTGCCCTCTGCTGGTCAGTCGGGCATCCACATGTCCGCCCGTTATGTCTTCCTCAGGCTCCAGTAAGTAAGTCCGGCAATAAGTGGCAGCTGAGTAGCCCCTATTCATCGAACCCCATGCTGAGTGATGGTGCATGCTACTGCTAAACGTGCTAATGCTACATGCTAAACATGCTAATACTAAACATGCTAATGCTATATGCTAAACATTTGGAGTTTTACATGTTTAAGATTGCAGTGAGGAGAACAGGCCTCACTTGGGTACGTGTTCACTCCACCACTACCAATACTTGCATTGAAATTAAATAAAATAATGAAAGAATCCTCAGGTAGCAGTTAAATTCGGTTCATGTACTGTGAGGTGCATCTGTGTCCTCAGTATTGTGCAGGTGGAGTGTGCATTCTTCAGCTGTACCCACCCTGTCTGGGATGAAGTGGTTGAGTCCAAGGCCGTAGGCGTAGGTGTAGTTCTTCCCACTGCATCGTGGGTAGTTGATCTGGGGGAACTCAAAAGCTGGGAAATGTGAGGAAAAAAAAGTTTTAAAAAAAGAAGAGTTTTCACCTCTGCCACTGCATACATACTGTTTTCATTCATCGAAGGGAAAACCAACGTGGTCATGATTCTCAATTAACTTTGTGGTGGCTTATGGGTAAAATATTGAAAATAGTGTATTTCTCCAGGTCTGGAGGGCGGTGTGGGTGCGGTTTGGACTGAGCAGTTCTGGGAGGAGGTGCAGTTTGGAGTGGGTGGTTCTGGGGAGTGGTGTGGGTGTAGTTTGGACCTGGCTGGGTCTGGGGGCGGTGTGGTGGCAGTTTGGACCCGGCAGCTCTTACCTTGGCGGGGGCCGGAGAAGAGGACCTCGGGTTCGAGCCAGACGGTACCGTCGGAGCGCATGACCGCGGTTGCCGTGGTGTAGGGCAGCGATATCAGGTTCTTCCCCTGCTCCTCCTGCAGAACCAGAACCAGAACCAGCGACAGGGAGGCAGCTGAGAATGGTCCTCAGAACA
>CM045888.1:2258889-2260030 GCA_025169545.1 Anguilla japonica
ACTAAAAAAGCAAAATTATCGCCAGATCATATTATCGGCATGCAAAGCCATTCTGAGCACACTATTATGACCACAGACAGCAAAACGAATCTCAAAGTTCTGGTGTCAAATCAGACAAACAAGGTTGAGGTGCTGATATGCTGATACTAATAGTTTCGTTTTGGAGGGGAAAGAAGTCCAGTGGAAAATGTAAATTGCGAGTGATTATTTCAGAATTGTGCTGCGATACTCACTTGCGGTAGTAGGTGACTTGTCCGTTCTTGAAGTCGAACTTGTGCATGAGGGCCTGTCCGTCGAACAGGTGGTAAAAGGGCTCGTCCCCCACCTCGAACAGCCCGGGGCCCAGCCGAAGGAGGCTTCCCCTCAGCCACGAAGGCAACCGGCCTGAGTGCACAGGACAGGCACCTCGTTACCCTCCATCCCAAACACGGTGTTTACCCCACCCCTACCCCACTCTCACTGTTTACCCCACCCCCATCCCCCTCCTACTGTCTACCCCACCCCCATCCCACTAACACTGTCTACCCCACCCCTACCCCACTCTCACTGTCTACCCCACCCCCCATGCCCCATCCCACTCACGCTGTGGGTGTGCTGGGATTGGCTGTGATGCTGGAGAACCACCTTTGACCTGTGCTGGGATTGGCTGTGACACTGGACCCACCTGTGACCTGTGCTGGGATTGGCTGTGACACTGGACCCACCTTTAACCTGTGCTGGATTGGCTGTTACGCTGGGGACCCACCTGTGACCTGTGCTGGGATTGGCTTGTGACACTGGACCCACCTGTCACCTGTGCTGGGTATTGGCTCTGCCAGCTCCTCACAAGTCTCAAAGATCTTCTTATAGCCACCGGCAGGATGCTCCACTCTGCCAGTAAAACACCACAGAATAGAGCAGGAGGGTGGGGTTATCTTCAGTATTTAAACGCCAGTGTACAGAGCAGGGGAAGGGTGGTATTCATCTCCAGTATTTAGACACCAGAGAACAGAGCAGGAGGGTGTGATTATCTCCAGTATTTAGACACCAGAGAAGAGAGCAGGAAGGCGGGATTATCTCCAGTATTTAAACAACACAGAAGAGAGCAGGAGGGTGGGATTATCTCCGGTATTTAGACACCAGAGAACAGAGGGAAGAAGGG